>MU671973.1:9607-31151 GCA_026770625.1 Nicotiana glauca
TCGGTTGTGCTGATGCTACACTCTGTGCATTTCTTTTGCACAGATCAGGACGCAGCTTTCGGACTGCAGCAGTATTAGATGGGGAGCAGACCTTCAGTCCAGGGACTCTTGAGGTAGCCTTGCTGACGTCCGCAGTCCCGGAGTCTCTTCCATCTTTATTCAGTTTGTTAACTCTTGTATTGAAACAGACTGTTATGATTTCTTTCAGACGGTTGTATTTAGTGAATATTAGAAGTTCGTGAGCTAGTGACACCAGGTTCTGGGTAGAGATATGTTTCAAATTTCCGCATTTTTGGTTTTATTTTTATTTAGCTTAAAGTCTTCCGCACTTGTTAATTGATTTTCGTTTATTTATATTGTTGATATTTATCGGAGAATGTTTAAAGTTTGGCTGGCCTAGCTCCGTTTGTAAGCGCCATCACGACTCCTGATAGTGGGAAATCCGGGTTGTGATAAGTTGGTATCAGAGCTCTAGGTTGCATATGTCTCGATACTCACGGACAAACTCGGTAGAGTCTAAGGGATCGGTATGGAGACATTTGTATTTATCCCCTAGAGGCTACAGAGTTAGGAAAAATTTCACTTTTGTTCTTTCTTGTCGTGCGATTCTGTTTCTCAATTATTGATTGTCTTTCTACTCTGTTCTTTCGTAGATGGCGAGAACAAGTGCTTCTTCTTCTACTGCGCAGCAGCCCGAGCCCCTAGCAGTAGCTCCTGCGAGGGGCAGAGGCCGAGGCCGTGCCAGAGGCCGAGGCAGGGGCAGAGCTCAGCCCCGGGCAGCAGTTCCAGAGGTGGAGCCTCATATTGACTATGATGAGGAGGTTCCAGCCCCAGCAGCTCCAGTGGGCCCAGCTCAGGTCCCAGGAGGGGTCATGTTCACCCCAGATCTTCAGGATGCTCTAGTCAGATTGGCAGGCTTTATGGATAGTGTCACTAGAGCGGGTTTTCTGCCAGTAGCACCAACCACTTCGCAGGCTGGAAGAGGGGTTCAGACTCCTGCTATGCGTACTCCGGAGAAGGTAGCTCCCCGGACTCAGGTCCTAGTGGTTCAGCCAGCAGTGGCAGCTCAGACAGGTATTACAGCTCAGGCCGTCGATGGAGCGGCTATGTCTTCGGATGCTTTGTGGAGACTTGATCGGTTCTCCAAGCTCTTCACCACCACTTTCAGCGGGGCTTCATCAGAGGATCCACAGGATTTTCTATTCAGCTGTTATGATATTCTCAGGACCATGGGTATAGTGGAGACCAACGGGGTCGTCCTTCCTGCTTGCAGGATCCGCCAAGACTTTGTGGAGAGATTTTTTCCTTATCTAGACCAGCAGGGTCTCCAGCTTTGACATGGGATCAGTTCGCAGAGTTGTTCTTGGAGAAGTTTCTCCCTGTCACTTAGCGGGAGGCACTTCGTAGGCAATTTGAGTGCCTCCAGCAGGGCTCCATGACAGTTACACAGTATGAAACTAGATTTGTTGACTTGGCACGCCATGCGGTTGTGATACTCCCTACTGAGCGAGAGAGGGTCCGGAGGTTTATTGATGGATTGATTCAGCTGATCCGTCTCCAGATGGCTATGGGAGTTGGTAGTGATATTTCCTTTCAAGAGGCGGCAAATGCGGCCCACAGAGTTGAGATGGCCCTCTCACGAGGGGGTGGTCAGATGTTGGACAAGAGGCCTCGTCATTTTGGTAGGTTCAGTGGTACCTTGTCTGGAGGTAGGGATTCCTATGGTAGAGGTCAGTCACCGAGGCCCTTTCAGTCAGCTCTTCCGGTTTCTCATAGTACTCCAGGAAGCGGTGGTTCTCAGCAGTATCATTCAGATCAGCAGCCTATCAGTGCACCCCTACTTCAGAGCTTTCGAGGAGGTCATTCAGGGCGGCAGGGTCAGTCCCAGTTTTCTCAGTTGTCGCATTTAGCTGGGTGTTTTGAGTGTGGAGATCTCGGTCACATCAAGAGATATTGCCCGAGGTTGAGAGGTGCTCGGTCTCAGCAGTAGGGCCCTCGTCCTATGATTCAGGCAGCAGGTGATCCACCGGTCGCCCAGCCAGCTAGAGGCGGGGTGGGGATCATAGAGGTGGAGATAAGGACCGTAGAGGTGGAGCTCGCACCGGCAGAGGCAGAGGTCAGCCAGTAGTTGATCGTCCTGGAGATGCGATTCAGGGAGGTGGGGCCCAGCCCCGGTGTTATGCTTTGCCAGCTAGGCCAGAGGCAGAGTCTTCTGATACTGTTATTACAAGTACTATTCTGGTCTGTGACAGGGATGCTTCAGTGCTATTTGACACTGGGTCTACGTATTCATATGTGTCGTCTTATTTTGATCCCTACTTGGATATACCTAGTGATGCCTTGGGTATTCCTGTATATGTATATACACTGGTAGGTGATTCTATAGTGGTCGATCGAGTCCATCGTTCCTATGTAGTAGTATTTGAGGGTGTTGAGACACATGTTAATTTATTGCTTCTAGACATGGTGGATTTTGATGTTATATTAGGAATGGATTGGCTGTCCCTGTATCATGAGATCCTGGATTGTCACGCCAAGACCATGACCTTGGCTTTACTGGATTTGCCTCGATTGGAGTGGAAAGGAACCCCAGGACATGCCGCCCGTAGTGTTATTTCATATGTTAAGGCTCGATGTATGGTCGAGAAGGGATGTTTAGCTTATTTGGCATATGTTCGTGATTCCAGCACAGAGGTTCCTTCTATTGACTCACTTCCGATTTCTCGAGAGTTCCCGGTGGTTTTCCCTTCAGACCTGCCGGGTACGCTGCCTAACAGGGATATTGATTTTTGTATTGATTTGGCTCCAGGCACGCAGCCCATTTCTATTCTGCCATATCGTATGGCCCCGCCAGAGCTGAAAGATTTAAAGGATCAATTGCAAGATTTGCTTGAGAAAGGCTTCATCAGGCCTAGTATTTCTCCTTGGGGTGCGCCAGTTCTATTTGTGAAAAAAAAGGACGGGTCGATGAGGATGTGCATTGATTACCAGCAGTTGAACAAGGTGACGATAAAGAACAAGTATCCATTGTCGAGGATTGATGATCTGTTTGACCAGTTGCAGGGTGAGAAGGTGTTTTCAAAGATAGATTTAAGATCGGGCTATCATCAGCTGAGGATTAGGGCGTCTGATGTCCCTAAGACAGCATTTCGCACTCGGTACAGGCATTATGAGTTTTTGGTCATGTCATTTGGGTTGACCAATGCACCAACAGCATTTATGGAGTTGATGAACCGAGTGTTCAGGCCTTATTTAGGCTTGTTTGTGATAGTCTTTATTGATGATATTCTTTTGTACTCCCGCAATCAGGAGGAGCACGAGCAGCACCTCAGAGTGGTTCTTCAGACTCTGAAGGATAGCCAGTTGTATGCCAATTTCTTGAAGTGCGAGTTCTGGTTGAGTTCAGTTTCATTTTTGGGTCACGTAGAATCAGCAGAGGACATTTAGGTAGACCCTAAGAAGATTGAGGCGGTCAAGAATTGGCCTCGACCAGCTTCAGCGACTGAGATTCGGAGTTTCTTGGGATTAGTAGGATATTATCGTCGGTTCGTGGAGGGGTTTTCATCTATAGCAGCCCCAATGACCAGGTTGACCCAGAAGGGTGCCCAGTTCAGGTGGTCAGACGAGTGCGAGGAGAGCTTTCAGAAGCTCAAGATGACTCTGACTACGGCGCCAATATTGGTTTTTCCCACAGGTTCAGGGCCTTATACAGTTTATTGTGATGCTTCCCGTATTGGGCTTGGCGCAGTATTGATGCAAGATGGCAGGGTCATTGCTTATGCTTCGAGGTAGTTGAAGATCCACGAGAAGAACTACCCAGTCTATGATCTAGAGTTGGCAGCCATTGTTCATGCTTTGAAGATTTGGAGGCATTACTTATATGGTGTGACATGTGATGTGTACATTGATCACAAGAGTCTGCAATACTTGTTCAAGCAGAAAGAGTTGAACTTGAGGCAGCGGATATGGTTGGAGCTATTGAAGGATTGTGATGTTAAGTCAGCACATTTCATTCCTGTTGCCACCACCTATTCATCGGAGAGACTAGCTGAGATCTACATCCGGGAGAGTGTTCGCCTTCATGGGGTGTCGGCATCTATCATTTCAGACCGAGGTACGCAGTTTACCTTGCACTTTTAGAGAGCAGTTCAGCAGGAGTTAGGCACCCAGGTTCAGTTGAGTACAACATTACATCCTCAGATATATGGTCAATCCGAGAGGACTATTCAGATATTGGAGGATATGCTCTAAGCCTGTGTTATTGATTTTGGAGGCTCTTGGGACCAGTTTCTACCTTTAGCAGAGTTCGCCTACAACAACAGCTACCAGTCCAGCATTCAGATGGCTCCTTATGAGGTATTGTATGGTAGGCGATGTCGGTCTCCAGTCGGATGGTCTGAGCCGGGAGAGGCTCGGTTATTGGGTACAGATTTAGTCCAGGAGGCCTTGGATAAAGTCAAGATCATTCAGGACAGGCTTCGTTCGGCTCAGTCGGGGAAAAAGAGTTATGCGGATCGCAAGGTTCAAGATGTAGCTTTCATGGTTGGCGAGCGAGTATTGCTCTGTGTATCGCCTATGAAGGGCGTGATGAGATTTGGGAAGAAGGGCAAGCTTAGCCCTAGGTTCATTGGACCATTTGAGATTCTTGATCGCGTGGGAGAGGTGGCTTATAGGCTTGCCTTTCCACCTAGCTTGTCAGCCGTGCATCCAGTGTTTCATGTGTCTATGCTTCGGAGGTATCACGGAGATCCTACCCACATGTTAGATTTTAGCACTGTCCAGTTGGAAAAGGATCTGTCCTACGATGAGGAGCCGATAGCTATTCTAGACCGGCATGTTTGACAGTTGAGGTCGAAGAGTTTTCCTTCAGTGCCTGTTCCGCGGAGAGGTCATCCTCCTGAGGCATCGACCTGGGAGTCCGAGTCTGATATGCAGAGTCGTTACCCTCATCTATTTCCTGACTCAGGTACTTATTTCTTTTGTCCGTTCGAGGACGAACGGTTGTTTTAGAGGTGGAGAATGTGATTTCTCCCTTTTTCTGTGCTTCTGAGGCCTTAGAAACCTCATTTTTGGTTATCTTGATTTGCGTGCACAGTCCGAGCACGAAGCCGGAAAGTTTTTATGTTAAAATATGTGAATTATGTGAAAAATTTGAAGAATTTTGATATTAGTATTGATATAGTTGACTTTGGTCAATATTTTGGGTAAACGGACCCAGATCCGGACCCATGTGTGACGGTCCCTGGAGGTCCGTAGAAAAATATGGGACTCGGGCATGTGCCCGGAGTCGAAATCCGAGTACCAGAACCCGAGTAAAAGAATTTTTCTATTAAATTATTTTCTGAGATTATTAAGGAAAAATAGAAATGAAAATTAATTAAAAGACTAAGGTATCGGGCTCGTATTTTGGTTTCGACGCCCGGCACAGGTTTTAAATATGCATTAAGCGCTTTCTGTGAAATTTGGTCGAAATCGAACGTCATTTGACGTGTTTCGGACCTAAATAGCTAAAGTTGGAAGTTTATGAACTTTGAAATGAAAATCATGAGTTTTGGGGTTTGATTCTTTGATTTTGATGTTATTTTGGCGATTTGATCGCTCGACTAAGTTCGTAGGATGTTATTGAGTTAGTGTGTGTGTTTGGTTGGGAGCCCCGAGGGCTCGGGAGTGATTCGGAGGTGGTTCGGGGTGGTTTTACACTTAGAAAATACATCAGAAATTTTCAGTTGTTGCAGACCAGATTTTTCTCTAATCGTGTGAATTCAACGTGTTCGCATAGCACAGAGTAGGCCCCCAGAAATTTCCTTCTACGCATTCGCACACCCTCATTCGCGAACGCGTACAACAAACCTGGACCCCCCAGTCTGCCTCTATGCGTTCGCATTGGTCCTTCGCGTTCGCATAGTGTACCTGGCCAACCTTCTTCGCGAACGCAATCAGGTTCCGCATTCGCATAGGGTCTTTTTCCTTCAGTGATTTTATTAATAACAGAACTGTGTATTACGGGATTTTACCACTTTTCCCACACGGACTCTCCTCTTTTACACTCCATAGACGATTTTCAAGCTCCTATTTCTCCATATCTATTTGGGTAAGTATTCTTAACTTCATTATCTCCTAATTCTTTCAGCTAAACACTAATTTCCTGGCCCTAAATCATGAATTCAAGGTAGAAAATGAAGGTTTTGGGTAGAACTAGGGCTTTGGGAATTTTGGGTGTTCAACCTTAATTTGGGGTCGAATCTTGAAATAAATTGCATATTTGAACTCGTGGGGTTATGGGTGATTGGATTTTGATCCGAGCCTCGAGTTTGGACCATGTGGGCCTGGTGCCGGATTTTGGTATTTTTGGAAGAATGATGGGAATTTCATTTCTAGATTATGGGATTATGTTTTTGAGCTCTTATTGATACTATTGAACTAAATTGTGCCTAGATATCATTGTTTCGGAGTTGGATTCTAAAGGAAAGGCGATTTTAGAGCCTTGATTGTTATTTTCAGACCGAGGTAAGTGTTTGCTCTAACTTTGGCTTGAGGGATTAGGATTAGGGTGTTATTTGCTACTTGTTAAATGTGGAGTACGATGTATAGGCATGGTGACGGTTATCTATGCACCGGAGTCTAGCATGACCGTGAGTCTTATACATGTTGGATTCAGACTTAATGGTACATCTTTCTTGCTTGGGTTGATAAGCATAATATATTTTGATTGGTTTGGCTTTTGGAGCATTGGCTCGGACTAGAAATTGTTACCCGAGAAATAGGTGATTAAAAGTGGAATGTGTAGCGATTAGTCCCTTGCCAGGACGTAAGTATTTATTGTATTCTCCCTTGCCGGGATGATTGAATTGTTAATTGTATTCCCTTGTCGTGATTTTCTTATGATTGTTGTTACTCCCCTCGCGCTTGAGTTGCAGTCATTGTTTGGGTGAGTTTTTGGTATTAAATATTAAGGATCGGGTTGCACGCCGCAACGATATTGATGAATATTGAGGATCGGGTTACCCGCCGCAACAGAGATATCTGTTGAGGATCGGGTTGCGTGCCGCAACGGAGTATGGACTGAGTGTATTGTGTTCGTATGTAGAGACTTCCTGTGTTTTCCTTATCAGTTGTTATTGTTCAGCTTTATTTCTTTACCGTTTATTCCTATATACATAGCCTGTAGTACCCCACAACATGTTTTCCCCACCCCTTTTAACTGTTTAAATTAGTATATTTCCTGTTATTGCACATATATCTGTACAGGTTAATTGTGGTAGGTCCTGTCTAGCCTCGTCACTACCTCGCCGGGGTTAGTCCAGGAACTTACCAGCACATGAGGTCGGTTGTACTGATGCTACACTCTGTGCATTTCTTTTGCACAGATCAGGACGTAGCTTTCGGACCGCATCAATATTAGATGGGGAGCAGACCTTCAGTCCAGGGACTCTTGAGGTAGCCTTGCTGACGTCCGCAGGCCCGGAGTCTCTTCCATCTTTATTCAGTTTGTTAACTCTTGTATTGAAACAGATTGTTATGATTTCTTTCAGACGGTTGTATTTAGTGAATCTTAGAAGTTCGTGAGATAGTGACACCAGGTTCTGGGTAGAGATATGTTTCAAACTTCCGCACTTGTTAATTGATTTCTGTTTATTTATATTGTTGAGATTTATCGGAGAATGTTTAAAGTTTGGCTGGCCTAGCTCCGTTAGTAGGCGCCATCACGACTTACGATGGTGGAAAATCCGGGTCATGACAATAACAGTAGATCCCAATAAAGTATACAATGAACCAGATATGTGTACTTTCATGATCACAAGAGCACATTGAAAATTTTTCAGAACTCCACCTTCACCAGTAAATTTGCACCCAAGAGATTATAAAATGCCCAAAGAAATGAGATTTTTCTTCAACTCAGAAACATATCTAATATCTGTAAGAGTTCTGACCACACCATCGTGCATTTTAATCTGAGTTGTACCTTTGCCAATAACGTTACAAGTAGCATTGTTATCCAATTGGGCAACTCCACCTTCAACCGAATCATATGTAGAAAATAAGTCCATGTTGGGACACATACGATACGAACAATCAGAATCTAAAATCCATTCATTGTCAGATTTGAAATTAGTTTCAGTAGCTAAAAATATAGTTCCCTCAATCTCATCAGTTGCTAAACTAGCTTCGGTGATGTCAGTATCTTTGTGCCCATTCTTTTTTTTTCCTTATGCTTTTCTTTATTTTTCAACTTATAGCATTCAGAGATAATGTAACCTTTCTTATGACAATAGCGACACTATAAAATATTGTATTTGGTTGTTGAGTCAGATTTACCCCTAACGAACAAGCCAACTTCTGCTTGAATTCCACTATCTTATCCCAGTAATATCACTATATATTTGTTGTTCGATTTTAAGATAGATTTAATATCCTTATATGAGATATTATCTTTTGAATAAAGCATAATATCTCTTATATGCTTAAAAAATATGGTAGAGAACAAAGCAGTAATACGGCTTGATCCTCATCTTTAATTTCAACATCTATATTATTCAAATCCATAAGAATGGAATCAAAGATGTCAAGATGAGAGAGAATAGAGGTATCTTTACCCATACGAATTGTATAAAGCTTTTGCTTAAGGTAAAGTCTATTTTCCTTCGTTCTCTTCATATACAAGATTTTCAATTTTTCCCACATGCCTTTTGTTGTGGTTTCTACAGAAACTTCACGTAAAACTTCATGTGAGAGATTTAAGATGATACCTGATTTTGCTTTTTTGTCTATAATAGCAAACTCATTGTCCGTTATTTTATCCGGACTTTTCTCCTTTTCTTGTAACGATAAGTCTAGGCCATATTGAATTAGGATGGTTTCCATCTTTAATTGGCACATCCCGATGTTTGCATTTCGGTCAGATTTCTCAACATAAGTCTTTATTAGAGTCATAGTTTCTACTTAAACTAACCCGATTAGATCCGGCTCTGATACCAATTTGTTAGAATCGAAAATTCGGATAATGTGGAATTTAGCCAAATAATATTATAATGACAATAACAAATACAATGCAAGTTGATAATAGCAGCAATTAAATCATATAAAGGAGGCACAAATTTAACTTGGTTCGGTCAAGGTGACCTACGTCCACAGCGGAAAAGAGCAATTTTACTATAACATCGGCACACAAAAAAGAGTACAAAATTAGAGATGAAACTCTAATTATCCTAAAATATATCCCAAGAGAATAACCTCGCTACAATCACTCACAAAGAAGATGTTCACTCAAAGTGTTTTCCAACACTAACTCTATGGAATATAATAAAACTCTCTATTACAAGAATACTCAAAATTAGTTTCTAATCAAAATATGGGATGATTCAAATGAAATAAGATGACTTATATTTATAGGACAAAGTTCTTGGTCCCCAAGTAAAGAAAAAAGAATAAAAGAAAATACTTTTATTCTTTGGATCCAAGCTAGAATTCTTTGGCTCCAAGATTGAATACTTTAGCTCCAAGATTGAATACTTTGATTTTAAGATTAGTCATGAACAAATTTAGGCCATATCTTACAGAATGGTAAAAGTTTAATAAATTTTTATTCTTTACTGCTTCACCTTGGAATGGTTCTGCGGAATCCCCAACGATAATAGTGCTTAAATATGTAGTCCTTCGATTATTGTCAAGTTCTGATTTCGTTCGATTTCGAGCCGCTGATTGCCATCTTCTTCATTTTTTGTTTTTTTGCTTTCTATCAGGTTAGGAAAGGGACTTTGAAAGATGAGGAAGATGGACTAGAACCTGGACAATATTTAAGGAGAGTAGTGATGGTGATGGTGGTGGCGGAAGAGGAGAATGAGCTACAGAAGTGAGTAATGTGGTACAAACTCTTGGGTCGGGTAATAGATAAGATACTGGGTGGGTTTTGAATTAGAGCTAGGTATTAAAATTGGGGTGGGTCTTTGTGCTCCTATGCCGTCACATGGCACTCCGTCTAAACTAGGGGCAAATAAGTGCCAACAGCATAATGTTATAGAGTAATTGAACGAATAGTATAACGAAGGATATGTTTAAAATATTTTAGATATATTTAAACGAATAGTATAATGGAGGATATATTTAAACCATTTTAGATAGTACATGGATATATTTGACCATTTTCCGAATTTTATATCTTCGTAATTTTCATCTCTTTTAGACGGTCACGTGCCCTACATGTGATTTGAGCTCTTTTTTTCTAACTTAAAAATTCTACATGCATGTGAAGAATAAAAAACACATTCAAAAGATCTTCGTAATTTATCTTAACCCTATACTCGATATAGTAATAGGTTAAATATACAAAGAACAATTACTATTAGTGGTTAAATTAGATATGATAATCATTGATTGGAGATGGAGGCTTCAACAATCAATTGTGTGATCTAGTGGACGATGAAGATGGATAAAAATTTATTGAAAGCATAGTAAAAAAAAAAAGTCGTATGATAATTTTTTACATGCATTACTTTTCAATGTTTTTTCTCTCACTACAAATAAGATGTAAGCAAGCAGTGCAAAGTAGTATAATAAAGGAAGATAGGTGCAGGAAATGAAGGAAAATATATATATATATAAGAGGAAAAAAGAATGCGGACTTAGCATCTCTCTTTTTGGCCAAGAAACTCAATTATCTTTTTTCTCCTTTTTTTGACTTTTTCTGTGACGACCCAAAAGGTCATCACCGTAATTTTTCCTTTTTCCGTGCTTCTAAGGCCTTAAAAACCTCGCTTTTAGTTGCCTCGATTTGCGTGTGCAGTCCGGACATGAAGTCGGAAAGTTTTTATGTTAAAATATGTGAATTCTATGAAAAATTTGAAGAATTTTGGTATTAATATTGATATAGTTGACTTTGGTCAATATTTTGGGTAAACGGACCCAGATCCGTATTTTGAAGGTCCCGGAGGGTCCGTAGAAAAATATGGGACTCGGGCATGTGCCCGGAGTCGAAATTCGAGGTCCAGAATCGGGGTAAAAGAATTTTTCTGTTAAATTATTTTTTGGAATTATTAAGGAAAAATAAAAATGAAAATGAGTTAGAAAATATAGGTATTGGGCTCGTATTTTGGTTCCGACGTTCGGTACAGGTCTTAAATATGTGTTAAGCGCTTTCTGTGAAATTTGTCGAAAACGGACATTGTTTTGACGTGTTTCGGACCTAAATATCTAAAGTTGGAAGTTTATGAATGTGAAATGAAAATATGATGATTTTGAGGTTTGATTCTTTGATTTTGATGTTATTTTAGCGATTTGATCGCTCGAGTAAGTTCGTAGGATGTTATTGAGTTAGTGTGTGTGTTTGGTTGGGAGCCCCGAGGGCTCGGGAGTGATTCAAAGGTGGTTCGGGGTAGTTTTACACTTAGAAAACATAGCAGATTTTCTGCAATTTTTGCACAAGTCCGTTGCTCTACGCGAACGCGACCTTGTCCCGCGTTCGAGATGCCTTATGCCCCAGCCTTCTTCGCGTTCGCGGAAGCCCACCGTGTTCCCACTGTTTTGTCAGCCCCTTCTTCGCGTTCGCGTGGCTTAAACGTGTTCGCATAGTACTGGTAACCCCTCTTCAATGCATTCGCATACCTCCCCTCGCGAACGCGTAGACCAACCTGAAACCCCCCTCCCCCCCAAATTTTCCTTCTTCGAGATCGCATCACGCCCTCGCGAACGTGATGCACCCCAGTTCCCCTTCATCGCGAACGCAACCAGTGTGTCGCGAAAGCGTAGAACAAATGCCTCTAGTGATTTTTGTTAAAAATAGAACCTTCATTACGGGATTCCTTCATTATTTCCACACGGACTCTCCTTTTTCACACTCCATAGATGAATTTCAAGCTTTCCTTTCTCCATAGCTCTTTGGGTAAGTGATCTTAACTTCAATCCCTCCAAATTTCTTCATCTAATCACTAAATTCCTATCCTTAAATCATGAATTCAAGGTAGAAATTAAGGGTTTTGGGTAGAACTAGGGCTTTGGGAATTTTGGGTGATTTAACCTCAATTTGGGGTCGAATCTTGAAACAAATTGCATATTTGAACTCGTGGGGTTATGGGTGATTGGGTTTTAGTCCGAGCCTCGTGTTTGGACCATGTGAGCCCGGGGTCAGATTTTGGTATTTTTGGAAAATGCTAGGAACTTCATTTCTAGGCTATGGGGTGATGGTTTTGAGTCTTTATTGATATTGTTGAATTAATTATGCATAGATATCATTGTTTCAGAGTCGGATTGTAAAGGAAAGGCAGTATTAGAGAGTTGATTGCTATTCTTTGGACTGAGGTAAGTTTATGTTCTAAATTTGGCTTGAGGGAATATGATTAGGATATTATTTGTTACTTGCTATGTGAAGTCGGTGTATAGGCATGGTGACAGTTATCTATGCACCTGAGTCTAGCATGACCGTGAGTCTTATTTGTGATTGATTTGGATTTCGTGATGCACCTTCTTGATTAATTGATAAGCTTAATATAACGTGAATAGCTGAGGAAGGTTTGTGATTGGTTTGTCATTTGGAGCATTGGCTCGGACTAGAAATTGATACTCGAGAAATAAGTAATTAAGAGAGGAAGTGTTGTGATTATTCTCTTGCCGGGATGAAAGTATTTATTGTATCCTTCCTTTCCGGGACGTGTAGTTATTGGGTATTTTCTTGCCGTGATATTTTTGTTGAATTTAGTTGTTGATATTTCTCCCTTGACGGGATCTAATTGGATGGTTTAATTCACTTGCGTGGATTTCTTCCACTATTCATTACTTCCTTACCTCTTTTGCTGTTGCTGTTGAGTGAGGAATTATATCGTAAGGGTGGGGTTGCACGCCGCAGCACTAACAAATATAAAATCGGAAGGGCCGGGTTGTACGCCGCAGCACTAACCAATATATAATCGGAGGGTCGGGTTGCACGCGCCGCAACGAAGTATGGATCAAGTATATTATTTTTGTATGTAGGGCTTTCCCGTGTTTTCCTTATCAGTTGTTATTGTACGGTTTCATTTCTTACCTGATGATTTCTATATTTAAACTGTCGTACCCCACATCATGCTCCCCTCCCCCTTAGTTGTTTAAATTCATGTATTTCCTGTTATTACATGCATATCTGTACAGGTTAATTATGATAGGTCCTATCTAGCCTCGTCACTACTTCGCCGGGGTTAGGCCAGGAACTTACCAGCACATGGGGTCGGTTGTGCTGATTCTACACTCTGTGCTCTTCTGCGCAGATACAGGATTCGAATCGCAGTAGCAGCAGTGGTGCGGGTGTTAGCATTCAGATCCGCGAGACACCGAGGTAGCTTGCAGGCGTCCGCAGGCCCGACGTCTTCTCTATCCTTACTTTATTCTGTTTTCCCACGTGTTCGAGACAAACGGTTATATGTATTTCTTTCAGACCCTTGTTTCAGTATTTTATAGTAGTCTGTGAGTAGTGCCACCAGATACTGGGTAGAAGTGTAATTTGGAGTTTCGTATTTAAGTTTTCAGTTATTTAAGCATTTTTAAAGTCTCCCGCTTTATTTTAATATTTCTATTACTACATTGTTTAAACTAAATCGGTGATGTATTTCTAAATGTTCGGCTTGCCTAGCTTCGACAGTAGGCGCCATCACGACTCCTGATGGTGGGAAATCCGGGTCGTGACAAGTTGGTATCAGAGCTCTAGGTTACATAGGTCTCGCTACTCACGGACAAACTTGGTAGAGTCTGAGGGATCGGTATGGAGACATCTGTATTTATCCCCCAAAGTCTATAGAGTTAGGAAACGTTTCACTTTTGTTCTTTCTTGTCGTGCGATTCCGTTTCTCAAAACTGATTGTCTTTTCTACTCTGTTCTTTCGCCGATGGCGAGAACACGCGATTCTTATTCTACCGTGCAGCAGTCCGAGCCCCGAGTAGCAGTCCCAAAGGCGGAGTTTCAAGTGGGTTATGAGGAGGAGGTTCCAGCTCCAGCAGCTCCGGCGGGCCCAGCTCAGGTCCCAGAGGGGTTCATAGCCACCCCAGTTCTTCAGGACGCTTTGGTCATATTGGTGGGCTTAGTGGAGAGTATCATTCGAGCGGGTTTGCTTCTTGGGGTTCAGCCAACTGTGGCAAGTCAGCCAGGCACAGCGGCTCATGTCGGGAATAAGGCCACGATTCAGGAGGCGGATAATGTGGGCCGTGGAGTTGAGGTGGTTCTGCCACAGGGAGGCGGACGTAGGTCGGATAAGAGGCCCCGCCATGCAGGCATATTCAGTGGTACCTCGTCTAGAGGTAGAGGTACTTATGATAGAGGCCATGCTCCCAGGCCCTTTTAGTCAGCTTCCCCTGTCACTCAGGGTACTTCAGGTGGTCGTTCAGGTCGACCGAGTCTGTCCTAGTTTCCTCAGCTGCAGCGTTCGTGTAGATGTTATGAGTGTGGTGAGTATGGTCACTACAGGAGGGTTTGCCCGAGGTTGAGGGGTGCTCAGCCGCAGCGGTCGAGGTTTTTCTATGCTTGTGGTGATTCGAGGCACATTGTTAGATTTTGCCCTCGAGTTTTAGGTGGTTCTCAGCAGCAGGATCCTCGTCCTATGGTTCAGGCACCAGTTTCCCCAAGCCTGCCCAGCTAGCTAGAGGCGGGGGTAGAGGTCTTAGAGGTGGAGCTCAGACCGCCAGAGGTAGGGGTCAGCCAACAGCAGATCGTCCCAAGGATATAATTTAGGGAGGTTGGGCCCAGCCCCGTTGTTATGCTTTGACAGCCAGGCCAGAAGCTGAGTCATCAGATGTTGTGATTACAGGTACTATTTTGGTCTGTGATAGGGATGCTTCTGTGCTATTTGATCCCGGATCTACGTATTCGTATGTGTCGTCCTATTTTGTACCCTATTTGGTTATGCCTAGTGAGGCCTTGAGTATTCCCCTATGTGTGTCTATGCCCGTGGGTGATTCTATAGTGGTGGATCGGGTTCATCGTACCTGTGTTGTGGTATTCAGGGGTCTTGAGACCCGTGTTGGCTGTTGCTCTTGGATATGGTGGATTTCGACATCATATTAGGGATGGATTAGTTGTCCCCATATCATGCGATCTCGGATTGCCATGCCAAGACCGTGACCTTGGCGTTGCCAGATTTGCTCCGATTAGAGTGGAAAGGGACCCCAGGCCATACCACTCGCAGCGTTATCTCCTATGTGAAAGCTCGATGCATGGTCGAGAAGGGGTGCCTATCTTATCTGGCTTATGTTCGCGACTCCAGTGTTGAGGACCCGTCTATTGATTCTGTTCCTATTGTTCGGGAGCTTCCCGAGGTTTTTCCTTCAGACCTGCCGGGCATGCCGCCCGACAAGGATATGGATTTCTGTATTGATCTGGCGCTGGGCACTCACACCATTTCCATTATGCCATATCGTATGGAGCCACTGGAGTTGAAAGAATTAAAGGATTAGCTCCAGGATTTGCTTGAGAAGGGTTTCATTAGACCCAGTGTTTCTCCTTGGGGCGTACCAGTGTTATTTGTGAAGAAAAAGGATGGTTCGATGAGGATGTGCATTGATTACCGGCAATTGAATAAGGTGACGATTAAGAACAAGTATCCACTACCGAGGATCGATGATTTATTCGACCAACTTCAGGGTGCGAGGGTGTTTTTAAAGATAGATTTGAGGTCTGGCTACCATCAACTGAGGATTTAGGCGTCTGATGTCCCTAAGACAGCACTTCGCACTCGGTATGGGCACTATAAGTTTTTGGTCATGTCATTTGGATTGACTAATGCCCAGCAGCGTTCATGGAGTTGACGAATCGAGTGTTCGGACCTTATTTGGACTTGTTCGTGATAGTCTTCATTGACGATATTCTTATATACTCCCACAGTCAGGAGGAGCATGAGCAGCACCTCAGTGTGGTTCTTCAGACTCTGAAGGATAGTCAGTTGTATGCTAAGTTCTCGAAGTGCGAGTTTTGGTTGAGCTCAGTCACCTTCCTAGGTCATGTCATATCAGCAGCAGGTATTCAGGTAGACCCAAAGAAGATAGAGGCAGTCAAGAACTGGCCTCGACCAGCTTCAGCTACAGAGATTCAGAGTTTCTTGGGGTTAGCAGGTTACTACCGTTGGTTCGTGGAGGGGTTTTCATCCGTTGCAGCCCCTATGACCAGATTGACCCTGAAGGGTGCCCAGTTTAGGTGGTCAGATGAGTGTGAGGCGAGCTTTCCGAAGCTCAAGACGGCTCTGACTACGACACCGATTTTGGTTTTGCCCACAGGTTCAGGTCCATATACGGTCTATTGTGATGCTTCCCGTATTGGGCTTGGTGCAGTGTTGATGCAGGATGGAAAAGTCATTGCTTATGCTTTGAGGTAGTTGAAGATCCACGAGAAGAATTATCTGGTTCATGATCTTGAGTTGGCAGCCATTGTTCATGCCTTAAAGATTTGGAGGCATTACTTATATGGTGTGACGTGTGAGGATTACATTGGGAACAAGAGTCTTCAGTATCTGTTCAGGCAGAAAGAGTTAAATTTGAGGCAGAAGAGGTGGTTAGAGTTACTGAAGGATTATGATGTTACTATCTTATATCACCCGGGGAAGGCCAATGTGGTGACCGATGCATTGAGTAGGAAGTCCGCCAACATGGGCAGTCTTGCTTATATTCCAGTCAGCCATAGATCGCTTGCTTTGGTTGTTCAGGCCTTGGCCAATCATTTTGTGAGGTTGGATATTCTGAGCCTAGCAGGGCATTAGTGCACGGTTGCTCGATCTTTATTGTTGGAGCGTATTCGTGAGCGGTAGTTTGAGGATCCCCATTTGTGTGTCCTGAGAGACACGGTACAGCATGGAGGTGTCGAGAAAGTGACCTTGGGAGATGATGGTGTATTGAGATTGCAGGGGCGAGTTGTGTGCCGATGTTGATAGTATTCGAGAGTTGATCTTAGCTGAGGCCCATAGTTCTCGATATTCTATTCACCCGGGCGCCGCAAAGATGTATCAGGATCTGAGGCAGCATTATTGGTGGCGTAGGATGAAGAAGGATATAGTAGCATATGTGGCTCGGTGTTTGAATTATCAGCAGGTTAAGTATTAGCATCAGAGGCCCAGTGGTTCATTTCAGAGGATTGAGCTTCCCGAGTGGAAGTGGGAGAGAATTACCATTGATTTGGTTACTGGCCTTTCGATGACTCGGAAGAAGTTTGATGTAGTTTGGGTTATTGTTGATAGGCTGACCAAGTCAGTGCATTTCATTCCGGTTGCCACCACCTATTCGTCTGGGAGATTAGCCGAGATTTATATCAGAGAGATCATTCGCCTTCATCGGGTGCCTATATCTATCATTTCAGATTGGGGTCCACATTTTACCTCGCATTTATGGAGAGCGATTCAGTACGAGTTGGGCACCCAATTTCAGTTGAGTACAGCGTTTCATCCCTAGACGGACGGTCGATCCGAGAGGACTATTCAGATTCTTAAGGATATGCGCCGAGCTTGTGTTATTGATTTTGGAGGCTCGTGGGACCAGTTTTTGCCGTTAGCAGGGTTTTCCTACGACAACAGCTACTAGTCCAGCATTCAGATGGCTACGTATGAGGTGTTGTATGGTAGGCGATGTCGGTCTCCAGTCGGATAGTTTGAGCCGGGAAAGGCTCGGTTATTGGGTACGGATTTGGTTCAGGAGGCCTTGGATAAGGTCCGGACTATTCAGGATAGACTTCGTACAGCTCAGTCCAGACAGAAGAGATATGCAGACCGCAAGGTTAGGGAAGTTGCTTTCATGGTTGGTGAGCGAGTATTGCTTCGTGTATCGCCTAGGTTCATCGGTCCATTTGAGATTCTTGATCGCGTAGGAGAGGTGGCTTATAGGCCTTTCCACCTAGCTTGTCATCTGTACATCAGTTGTTTCATGTATCTATGCTCCGGAAGTATCACGGCGATCCATCGCACATGTTAGATTTCAGCACTGTCCAATTGGACAAGGATATGTCATATGAGGAGAAGCTGGTGGCTATTTTAGATCGGCAAGTTCGACAGTTGAGGTCGAAGAGTTTTCCTTCAGTGCGTGTCCAGTGGAGAGGTCAGCCTCCTGAGGCATCGACCTGGGAGTCCGAGTCCAATATGCGGAGCCATTATCCTTATTTATTTCCCGACTCAGGTACTTCTTTCTTTTGTCCGTTCAAGGACGAACGATTGTTTTAGAGGTGGAGAATGTGACGACCCACAGGGTCATCACCATAATTCTTCCTTGTTCCGTGCTTCTAAGGCCTTGAAAACCTCGCTTTTAGCTGCCTCAATTTGCGTACACAGTCCGGGCATGAAGCCGAAAAGTTTTTATGTTAAAATATGTGAATTCTGTGAAAAATTTGAAGAATTTTGGTATTAATATTGATATAGTTGATTTTGGTCAATATTTTAGGTAAACGGCCACGGATTCATGATTTGACGGTCCCGGAGGGTCCGTAGAAAAATATGGGACTCGTGCATGTTCCCGGATTCGAAATCCCAGGTCCAGAACCCGGGTAAAAGAATTTTTCTGTTAAATTATTTTCTGGAATTATTAAGGAAAAATGGAATTGAAAATGAGTTAGAAAATATAGGTATCAGGCTTGTATTTTGGTTCCGACGCCCGGTACAAGTCTTAAATATGCGTTAAGCGCTTTCTGTGAAATTTGGTAGAAATCGGACGTCGTTTGACGTGTTTCAGACCTAAATATCCAAAGTTGAAGTTTATGAACTTGAAACGAAAAAATGATGATTTTGAGGTTTGATTCTTTGATTTTGATGTTATTTTAGCGATTTGATCGCTCGAGTAAGTTCGTAGGATGTTATTGAGTTAGTGTGTGTGTTTGGTTGGGAGCCCCGACGGTTCGGGAGTGATTCGGAGGTGGTTCGGGGTAGTGTACTAGAAAACATAGCAGATTTTCTGCAATTTTTGCACAGGTCTGTTGTTCTACGCGAACGCGACCTTGTCCCGCGTTCACGATGCCTTGTGCCCCAGCCTTCTTCGCGTTCGCGGAAGCCCGCCGCGTTCGCACTATTTTGTTAGCCCCTTCTTCGCGTTCGCGTGGCTTAAATGTGTTCGCATAGTACTGGCGACCCCTCTTCAACGCATTCGCATACCTCCCCTCGCGAACGCGTAGACCAACCTGAACCCCTCCCCCCCTCCCCCATTTTCCTTGTTCGCGTTTGCATCACGCCCTCGCGAACGCGATGCACCCCAGTTCCCCTTCATCGCGAACGCGAGCAGTATGTCGCGAACGCGTAGAACAAATGCCTCCAGTGATTTTTGTTAAAAGCAGAACCTTCATTACGGGATTCCTTCATTATTTCCACACGGACTCTCCTCTTTCATACTCCATAGACAAATTTCAAGCTTTCCTTTCTCCATAGCTCTTCGGGTAAGTGATCTTAACTTCATTCCCTCCAAATTTCTTCACCTAATCACTTAATTCCTAACACTAAATCATGAATTCAAGGTAGAAATTAAGGGTTTTAGGTAGAACTAGGACTTTGGAAATTTTGGGTGATTTAACCTCAATTTGGGGTCGAATCTTAAAACAAATTGCATATTTGAACTCATGGGGTTATGGGTGATTGGGTTTTGGTCCGAGCCTCGTGTTTGGACCATGTGAGCCCGGGGTCAGATTTTGGTATTTTTGGAAAAATGCTAGGAACTTCATTTCTAGGCTATGGGGTGATGGTTTTGAGTCTTTATTGATATTGTTGAATTAATTATGCATAGATATCATTGTTTCAGAGTCGGATTGTAAAGGAAAGGCAGTATTGGAGAGTTGATTGCTATTCTTTGGATCGAGGTAAGTATTTGTTCTAACTTTGGCTTGAGGGAATATGATTAGGATATTATTTGTTACTTGCTATGTGAAGTCGGTGTATAGGCATGGTGACGGTTATCTATGAACATGAGTCTAGCATGACCGTGAGTCTTATTTGTGATTGATTCGGATTTCGTGATGCACCTTCTTGATTAATTGATAAGCTTACTATAACATGAATAGCTGAGGAAGGTTTGTGATTGGTTTGTCATTTGGAGCATTGGCTCGGACTAGAAATTGATACTCGAGAAATAAGTAATTAAGAGAGGAAGTGTTGTGATTATTCTCTTGCCGGGATGAAAGTATTTATTGTATCCTCCCTTTCTGGGACGTGTAGTTATTGGGTATTTTCTTGCCGTGATATTTTTGTTGAATTTAGTTGTTGATATTGCTCCTTTGACGGGATCTAATTGGATGGTTTAATTCCCTTGCATGGATTTCTTCCACTATTCATTACTTCCTTGCCTCTTTTGTTGTTGTTGTTGAGTGAGGAATTATATCGGAAGGGTCGGGTTGCATGCTGCAGCACTAACAAAATACAATCTGAAAGGTTGGGTTGCACGCCACAACACTAACCAATATATAATCGGAGGGTTGGGTTGCGCGCCGCAACGGAGTATGGATCAAGTATATTGTTTTTGTATGTAAGGCTTTCCTGTGTTTTCCTTATCAGTTGTTATTGTACGGTTTCATTTCTTACCCGATAATTTCTATATTTAAACTATCGTACCCCACAGCATGCTCCCCTCCATCTTAGTTGATTAAATTCGTGTATTTTCTGTTATTTCACGTATATCTGTACAGGTTAATTGTGATAGGTCTTGTCTAGCCTCGTCACTACTTCGCCGGGGTTAGGCCAGGCACTTACCAGCACATGGGGTCGGTTGTGCTGATTCTACACTCTGCGCTCTTCTGCGCAGATACAGGATTCGGACCGCAGTAGAAGCATTGGTGCGGATGTTAGCATTCAGATCCGCAAGACACTGAGGTAGTTTGCAGGCATCCGCAGGCCCGACATCTTCTCTATCCTTACTTTATTCTATTGTACCATGTGTTCGAGACAAATGGTTATATGTATTTCTTTCAGACCCTTGTTTCAGTATTCTATAGTAGTCTGTGAGTAGTGACACCAGATACTGGGTAGAAGTGTAATTTGAAGTTTCGTATTTTAGTTTTCAGTTATTTAAACATTTTTAAAGTCTTCCGCTTTATTTTAATGTTTCTGTTACTATATTGTTTAAACGAAATTGGTGATGTGTTTCTAAATGTTCGGCTTGCCTAGCTCCGACAGTAGGCTCCATCACGACTCCCGATGGTGGGAAATCAGGGTCGTGACATTTCCCCCTTTACTTTTTCATTTATCTTATTTTAATAATAATTCAAATAGTCTTTAAATGCAATTAATGACCTTTCGCCATAATTATTCTGTATTACACGTCAAAAGTAAATTCTGAATCGAAAACGGTCGATTATTTAATTAAGGAATTTGAGCAGGTTCTTCATCATTAAACATAACTAGTAGTCGTACCCGCGCGATGCGCGGTCAGTATTAAAAAATATTAATTAAATTAAATTATGATCGGGCTTGTTTGATCCTATTAGATTGTATTGCTTTAATAAAATTCAATTATAGTCTTACTTGTCAATACGATATACCCAATAATGAAATCTCTATTAAATCAAAGGTACTTATATAGTTAGTGAATAACTTTTTTGTTCTATATTTTTTTATTATATTAACCAATATTTAATATTCGCTTT
>MU671973.1:46984-87057 GCA_026770625.1 Nicotiana glauca
AATTCAATCGTATCTATACACAATTAATTTAATATCATCAATACTACTCAACAAACTAGTTCAAATGCCTAAATATAATTTTTCCAACATTCTGCGTGGAATAGTAAAAATTGACCTCGGGCCCACGTGGTCAAAATACGAGGTTCGAACCAAAATAAATTCACCCATCTATCAACGAGTTCAAATATATAATTTGTTCTTAAGTTCGACCCCAAAACGAGGTCTAAATCACAATTTCTTTGAAAACCCTAACTATACCCATTTCTCTAAATTTTCTACTCATTTACACATGTTTAGGCCTAGGAATTCCAATAATATTGATGGAAAATGAAGAAAACGAGTCAAGAATCACTTACCCAAAAAGTTTGATGAAAATCGCCCAAGAATCGCCAAGAAATGCTGTTGGAGAAGAGGGAGTTTGGTGAAATGAGAATTTAACCCGTTCTGTTCTGTTTTTTAGAATTTAAAAATCACTGGGCAAAATTGCTCTATGCGATCGCAGGGCCTGGGATGCGATCGCATAGGAGAAAATAAGGGGGGCTAAACTTTGCTCTATGCGATCGCGGAGAAGTAGTGCGATCGCATAGAAGGAATACTGGGCCTCAACATTTACTCTATGCGATCGCGTAGTAGTAATGCGATCACATCGAAGGATTTCCTGGACTTCAAGATTTACTCTATGCGATCGCGGGGAAGAAATGCGATTGCATAGAACAAACTGATGGCTACCAAATTAACTCTATGCGATCGCGGAAGAACCAATGCGATCGCATAGAACAAATTAATGACTTCCCAATTAACTCTATGCGATCGCAGACATGCGTATGCGATCGCATAGAACAAAAACCTGGATACCAGCAACTAGCAAAAACACCAGATTTTCTAAGTCTAAAACACTCCGACACCTATCCAAAACTCACCCGATCCCTCGGGGCTCCAAATCAAATATGTACACTGACTCAAAAACATCATACGAACTTGCTCGAGCGATCAAATCGCCAAAATAACATGCCTTAAAACTCAAGAAATCTTTCAAAATTTCATAACTTCCAAATTTTCTAATTTAAGGCCGAAACAAGTCAAACGACGTCCGTTTTCAACCAAATTTTACAGGAAGCGCTTAACCAATATTTATGACCTGCACCGGGCGTCGGAACCAAAATAGGAGCCCAATACCATTACTTTTTGATCAGATTTCATTTTCATTTTCTTTAAACATTTTCAGAAAATAATTTAACAGAAAAATTCTTTTACCGGGGTTCTGGACCTCGGATTTTGATTCCGGGCATACGCCCGAGTTTCATATTTTTCTACGGATTTTCCGAGACCGTCAAATCATGTGTCTGGGTCTGTTTACCAAAAATGTTGACCAAAGTCAACTATATTAATATAAATATCAAAAAATTTTAAATTTTTTACATAATTCATATATTTCAACATAAAAAATTTCCGGTTTTGTGCCCGAACTGCGCATGCAAATCGAGATAACTATAAATGAAGTTTTCAAGGCCTCAGAAGCTCGGAATGACTGAGAAAACAAGTGATGACCCTTTGGGTCGTCATATTTTTTCATTTCCAAACAAAACAAGTAAAAAGAAAGTAAACTAATCCAAAGTCCTTTTCCGTAATATGTTGTTATTTGCTAAAAATTATTTATACAATTCCAGAGATTGTGTGGTTGGTAGCCAATAACACCTTTTAAAACTTACTAAGGGTTGCCTTTAAAATTCTTTTATCTCATTGTTTTACTTTCTTTTCATTACAGGTAGAACTCCTTTCTCAATTTTATCATCTTTCATGAATTTTGCTTTATTTTTTATGCAGTTTCAAAAGTTTTAGCATATAATTTGAAAACATAAATGAGTGCATGATCATGAAAAGATATTGAAAAAGGTGTTCCATAAAAGAAAAGTCAACAACAAATATTGCTCCAAGAAACTTCTTTTCCCCGTTCAAATAAAGTTCTCCTTTATGCACTAGGATTGGAGGCAT
Source organism: Nicotiana glauca (assembly GCA_026770625.1). NCBI lineage: Eukaryota > Viridiplantae > Streptophyta > Magnoliopsida > Solanales > Solanaceae > Nicotiana > Nicotiana glauca. Next base: position 48,977 of record MU671973.1, read on the forward strand.
GTTAATAGATATTTCAGTGCTTAGGAACCTACGTAATACATCATATGATTAGGTAAAAGGTACCACTAAAAAACCTTTTCTATTTTATACTAATTAATGTAGTTTTACATATGCTGATATTTTTAAAAAAAGCAATTATCATTTATCATACGCGATTTCTATCATGCATAAAAAGATTATACATCATGCGCATCAATTTCTTCGAATACTTTCCAAGGTAAAAATTTATTGATCTTATTTATAATAATAATAATAATAATTATTATTATTATTATTATTTAGCCGAATTTAAATTTACTAGTTACACAATAATTCTAAGATCCCAGTTGATCTTCATGCTTCCGTAATTTCTTTTGGCTAAATCAACACCAGCAAAGTTGAAACTTTAAACCATACATTACGGGTTCGTTTGATACGGGGAATAAGGTATAATTAATTCTGTGATTAAATTTGAAATAAGTTTATCTCATATTTGATTGGGATAAAATTATGGTATAATTAATCTCATCTCATGATTGTAATATTATTTTTATCTCAATAAAAAAGTGGAATAACAATTCCTAATTAATCATAAAATAACTTATTTTCCAACCAAACCACCTAAAAATATAATTAGTTATTCTTATTTAGTAAAGTAGGGATGAAATCTATATAATATTAAAAGGAGAGGACAAAGTCCTCTCCTTAAGCCAAATGGCAGCATAAAAAAAAGTCACATGACATAATTAGTTACTTAGTTAATAATTAGTTATTGGTTTTGAATTTAAATATCTATCAAAAACGAAAATAAAAAAATTTAAAAATTACCATCTCTCTCTCTCTCTCTCTCTCTCTCTCTCTCTCTATATATATATATATATATATATATATATATATATATATATATATATATATATATATATATATATATATATATATATCCATTCAAATTGGGTAGGAATAGTTTCAAGTTGGAGTTTTAAAATTATTTTAAAAGAAAACAAAAATAAATTAGTCTATATATATTATCAAAAGGAGAGGACAAAAGTACTCTCCTTAATGTCACGACCCCAATCCCGGTCGTGATAGCGCCCAACACAAATGCTAGGCAAGCCTGACCAATTATCACTTACAACCCAATTATGCATCCCATTACCAATTGTTTAAGTTAATTTAACAGTTAACAAGATTGATAGCCCGATAGTAAATAGAAATAACACGGAAACCAGAATAACTGTCAAAACAACTCCCAACAGATCTGGGGTCACGAGTCTAGAGCCTCTAGCTACAACTGAGTAGTGAATCCACAATAATACAGAAGTCTAAAATACAGAAAGATAAAAGGGATAAGGGGAGGAGTTGGGTCTTGCGGACGTCAGGCAACTATCTCGACTACTCCTGAGAAATCTGGGAAGCAGCAAACAGTTCAACTAAGCTCCCAAAACACCTGAATCTGCACCCATGGTGCAGGGAGTAAAGTGAGTACTTCCAATTCAATGAGTAATAAGCATATATAATGACTGAAGATGAGAATTCACGAAATACCACAATATAAAGCTACCGCTTGCAATTTAGCATAATTAGCGAAGAAATAGCAAAGAAGCAATGACAGGTGAATCAGATAATCATCAATGTATGGATGCAATACAATGCACATAACCGCTGCGGCGCGCAGCCCGATCCATCTGGGTACCCGTGCTCACTGTAGGGGTTCAGACTTCGGAGGGGTTCCTACAGCCCAAGCGTAATATCATCGTATCATCATTGCGGCGTGCAACCCGATCCACACTCAGTCCAGAATATGTATGTGAGCCACACATCAAAGTCAGGTTATAGTCCTCAGTTCCAATTATTAAGAAAATATAGTTTAAGTTTTTAAAACCTTAGGAATGTGACTAAGCATTTCGAAACAAAGTTTAACTCAGGACTGAAATCATTTGACATGCTAGGCATCATGGAAGCAGTGATATTAATCCCTAAGGAATTCAAATAATCGGCACACATCCCAGATATATCATAAAAATCCAAGTAGGATGTTTACCAATAATCTCTATTCAAGAACACAGTATGAACATCACTCGGGACTGACAAAGCCATCGTCCCCAATCACAAATGATCCCGCACTCCTCATAGAGTACGTATCTCGCCTCAATATAGCGTCACAGTGTGATATACCGGGGTTTCAAACCCTCAAGTCATCATCTACATCTATTACTCACCTCAAGCCGGCCACAAGTCTAGCTCGCTATGCCTTTTCCTCTCGAATCAACCTCCTCGTGTGCTGAATCTGATCAAAACCACAAGGAATACATTACAATAGACTAATGAAACATAACCCAATCGAAATAACTCGAAAAATACCAAAAATTACGAAGTTGGCAAAACCCGAGCTCCGGGCTTACTTCTCGAAAAATTACAAAATTCATATCACCGAATTCTTCATCTCTCCACGAGTCCGTACATATAAAATTTACCAAAATCGGAGTCCATTTGGACCTCCAAATTCTATTTTTACATTATAACCTCTCAAGCCCTAACTTACCCCACTTTGGGTAAATTTCCACTAATTTCCATGATAAATATACCATAAACTCGAATAATTAGGTCAAGGAACTTACCTCCGATCGATTCTCAGTCAAAGCCCTCGAAAATTCTCGCCCAAAGCTCTCCAAGTTGCTCAAAAATGTTGGAAACTACCTCTTGCTTGCAGATGAAATATAACCTTTAAAATCCTTCTGTCCACAGTTACTTTCGCTTCTACGGTCCCGCTTCCGCTTATGCGAGACCGCTTCTGCGGCCAAAAATCCGCTTATGCGGTTCTCACTTAAAAACCAAATCTTTGCTTATGCGACTCAAACTCTGCTTATGCGGTTCTCTCAAAATCGCTTCTGTAGTAAAATGTCCGCTCATGCGGACCCGCTAAAGCGACCATCTTTCGCTTATGCGGAATTACCCTAGCCCATGCCTGATCGCTTCTGCGACCCCCTTATCCGCTTCTGCGGTCCATTTCCGCAGAAGCGGAAATACCAGATGACAACAACAACAACAGAGCTGAAGCAACTTCAAAAATTCTCATTTAACCACTCGAGTTCACCCCGAGGCCCCCGGGACCTCAACCAAAAACACCAATACATCCTAACACCTCATTCAAACTTGTTCCAACCCTCAAAACACATCAAATAACGCTAAAACCATTAAATCACATTGTTTTCAAGCTTAAGTTTTTTAAAAACTTCTGAATTGCACATTCAATTAAAAACCCGACCAAAACATCTCCGAATGACCTGAAACTTTCACACATATCCAAAATCACCTAACGGAGCTACTGCAGCTTTCAAAATTCCATTCCGACCCTCGGATCAAAATCTCACCTATCAATCGGAATTCGTCAAAACACTAACTTTGCCAATTCAAGCCTAATTCTATACTGGACCTCCAAAATAACTTCCGATCACACTCCTAAGTCACAATTCATCTCCCGAAGCTAACCGAATCACCAGAATTCACATCCGAGCCCTCTAACTTAATAGTCAACATTTGGTTGACTTTTCCCATATAAGCCTTCCTTAAAAAGACTAAGTGTCTCATTTCCTACCAAGCCAGTCCAATTCAACTCCAACACAACCAATGTCGAAAATGAAACATGAAGAAGCATTAAATGGGGGAAATGGGGCTGAAATACATGAGACGACGGGCCGAGTCGTCACATCCTCTCCAACTTAAATAAATGCTCGTCCTCGAGCGGGTCAAGAAACATACCTGAAACCTTAAATAGGTGAGTATATCTGCTCTGCATCTCCTACTCGGTCTCCCAGGTAGCCTCCTCCACGGGCCTACCTCTCCGCTGCACCTTCACCGAGGCTATATCCTTTGATCTCAATCTCTGAACCTAACAACCCAAAATAGCCAATGGCTCTACATCATAGGTCAACTCATCATCCAACTGAACCGTGCTGAAGTCTAACACATGAGACGGGTCCCCAACATACTTTTGGAACATAGAAACATGAAATACCGGATGAACTCCTGATAAGCTGGGTGGCAAAGCAAGCATATAGGCCACCTCCCCAATCCTTCTAAGTATCTCAAAAGGTCCAATGAACCGTGGACTCAACTTCCCTTTCTTTCCAAATCTCATAACTCCCTTCATAGGCTAAACCTTCAACAAGACCTTCTCGCCCACCATATACGATACATCTCGAACCTTCCGGTCCGCATAACTCTTCTGACGTGACTGAGTTGTACGAAGCCTCTCCTGGATCACTTTCACCTTATCTAAGGCATCCTGGACCAACTCTGTCCCCAATAGCCTAGCCTCGCCGGGCTCAAACCAACCAATCGGATATCTACAACGTCTCCCATATAAGGCCTCATATGGTGCCATCTGAATGCTGGACTAATAGCTGTTATTGTAGGCAAACTCTTCCGGTGGCAAGAACTCAGCCAGGAACCTCCAAAAACAATAACACAGGTACGCAACATGTCCTCAAATATCTGAATAGTACGCTTAGACTGCCCGTCCATCTAAGGATGAAACGTTGTGCTCAACTCTACGTGGGTACCCAACTATCGCTGAAAAGTCCTCAAAAACTGGAAAGTAAACTGAGTACCCCTATCTGAGATAATACAAACTGGGACCCCATGCAACCGAACGATCTCCCAGATGAAAATTTCTGCTAACCGCTCCGAAGAATAGGTAGTACACACTGGAATGAAGTGCGCGGACTTGGTCAGCTGATCTACAATCACCCAAATCGAATCAAACTTCCTCGATGTCCGAGGGAGACCACTCACAAAATCCATAGTAATCCTCTCCCACTTCCACTCAGGAATATACATGCACTGAAGTACGCCACCGAGTCTAGGATGCTCATATTTCACCTGCTGATAGTTGAGACACCGAGCTACATGACTCACAATATCCTTCTTCATTCTCCTCCACCAGTAATGCTGTCTCAAATCCTAATACATCTTCGCGGCACCTAGGGGTGTGCATTCGAATCGCTTTATCGATAAATTGAATTGATTATTTGTTATCGGTTTATCGATTTCGATTTTGAAATTTTCCTTATCGGTTTATCAATTTCGATTTCAATTTTGTCCTTTCGTTTATCGGTTTATCGATAAACCGATAAGATATAGTAAAAAGACAAATATGCCCTTATTTTATAATACTACCCTTTCCCTTCACTTAAGTCCCTAACCAGCTAAACCTATTTTCCTCCTTTCTTCAGCGCCACTTCTCTTCAGTCTTCACTTTGCGTAGATCCAAAACTAGGTGACTCTTCGGTCTTCACTTTCAGCTAACAAAGTACCAAGAGAGCTACTGATTCTATTTCACCTCCCCGTTCTAGTGTCAGGTATGACTATTTCTTCACTGCCATCTTTTTCTGCAATTAATTTCATATATTTATCTGTTCATATGTTAGTTTCATGCTTTGCAAAGGTTATGGATAAGCATTTACTATTTCTTAGCTGCAGGTTCTTTACTGTTCTAATGTGATTTTTGATGTAACTATGTGTCAATTTTTGATTCCTTTTTACATTATGTTTGATTAGAACAAGCTGTTCAGGATATTTGGTTATTGTATGTTTGGTTCTTTAGGAATCTGATACCTATGATGAAATGCGTTTTCTTTTATTATTTCTTTGCACTATTTTCTTCCTCGTGGTGGAATATTTTACTAAACTATGTGATCTTCAACTTTAATTGAATATTTCTATTCATTCATCTAAAGGAAGGGTCCCTTCTGAAGTGACAAAAAGTTGAAGGTTTAATCTGACATAAATTATGGAACTCATGACACGTGGCTTGTGATTTCTACATCCCTATTAGCAGCTATGTTTTCTGGAATCTCCAACATTAATGAGGAGGCGTAAACACAATCCAGCTCTTATTTTAATCTGTTATTGCTTGTGCTTTTTTAAAGTTTTTTATCATTAAGACTGAACCAAGAGGTGTGCTACTCTGAAGGTTGGGCTTGTATTTTTAGTACCATATACAAGTATAAGCCAAGTTGCAAACTCGTTTAAGACTGTAAGTTACATTCTTCATTCACTTCACATGGTTGAAAATGATAATATTGATAAAGTGGCCAATGAAAGTAAAGGTTCCGAGTCTACGGTTGCAACTACTCACTCGACAGTTACAAAACAAAGGAGAAAACGATCTTTTCTTATTGGTGTAATCTATAATCGAATCGATAAGCCCCAAAAATCGATAAATCGAAATCGAAAAAATCAAAACCTTATTGAAATGATAACGATAAGCATATGTACAAATCGATAATCGATAAATAATTATCGATAAGGGTCAAAATTGAATCAATAAATTGAATGCACACCCCTAGCGTCACCTGGATGAATAGAATACCGCGAGCTGTGGGCCTCCTCCAATATCAACTCCCAAAGTCCATCCATATTGGGCACGCATATCCGGCTCTGCATCCTCAACACGCCCTCACTATCAATAGTCACATCTCTGGCATCATCATGCTGGACCCTGTCCTTAAGGACAAGCAAGTGCGGATCATCATAATGGCGCTCTCTAATGCGGTCATACAAAGAAGACCTAGATACCACACAAGCCAAAACCCGACTAGGCTCCGAAATATCTAGCCTCACCATCCGATTGGCCAAAGCCTGGATATCAACTGCAAAGGGCCTCTCCCCAACTGGAATGTACGCCAAACTACCCATACTCACCGCCTTTCGGCTCAAAGCATCGGCCACTACATTGGCCTTCTCTAGGTGGTACAATATGGTAATATCACAGTCCTTGAGTAACTCAAGCCACCTCCGCTGCCTCAAATTAAGATCCTTCTGTTTGAACAGATGTTGAAGGCTGCGATGATCAGTATATACCTCACAAGATACACCATATAAATAGAGCCTCCAAATCTTCAAAGCGTGAACTATAACAGCCAACTCCAAATCATGGACGGGGTAGTTCTTCTCATGAGGCTTCAACTGACGAGAAGCATATGCAATAACTCTACCCTCCTGCATCAACACACATCTGATCCCAACTCTCGAAGCATCATAATACACGGTGTAGGAACCTGAAGCTGATGGCAACACTAACACTGGAGCTGAGGTCAAAGCTGTCTTAAGCTTCTGAAAGCTCTCCTCGCACTCGTCTGACCATACAAATGGTGCACCCTTCTGCGTCAATTTGGTTAAGGGAGAAGCAATAGATGAAAAACCCTAGACGAACCGGTGATAATATCCTGCCAAACCGAGGAAACTCCGAATCTCCGTGGCTAAGAACGGTCTAGGCCAACTCTGCACCGCCTCTATCTTCTTTGGATGAACCTGAATACCATCACTGGACACCACGTGCCCCAGAAAAGCCCCAGAACCAAGCCAGAACTCACACTTGGAGAACTTTGCATAGAGCTTCTCCTTCCTCAACCTCTATAATACCACTCTCAAATGCTGAGCATGCTCCTCCTGGCTATGCGAGTATACCAGGATATCATCAACAAAAACGATAACAAATGAATCCAGATACGGCCGAAATACATTGTTCATCAGATGCATGAACGCGGATGGGGCATTAGTCAGCCCAAAAGACATAACTAGAAACTCATAGTGCCCATATCTCGTCCTGAAAGTCGTCTTCATAATATCAGAATCCCTAATCTTCAGCTGGCGATAGCCTGAATGGAGATCAATCTTAGAGAATACCTTTGCCCCCTGGAGCTGATCAAACAAATCATCAATACGAGGTAGTGGATACTTTTTCTTCACTGTCACCTTGTTCAACTGCCTGTAGTCAATGCACATTCTCATTGTGCCATCCTTCTTCTTCACAAATAGGACCGGTGCACCCTATGGTGACACACAAGGACGAATAAACCCCTTATCTAGGAGTTCTTGAAGCTGATCCTTTAGTTCTTTTAACTCTGCTAGTGCCATACGATACGAAGGAATGGAGATGGGCTGAGTTCCCGGCACCAGATCAATACCAAAATCAATGTCCCTGTCTGGTGGCATGCCTGGCAGGTCTGCAGGAAATACATCAGGGAAGTCCCTCACAACGGGAACAGAATCTAGACTAGGATTCTCAGCTCCAACATCTCTCACAAAACCCAAATATGATAGACAACCTTTCCTAACCATCCGCTGGCCTTTAGGAAAGAAATCACCCTGCTAGGAACATAGTTAGTCATACCATACCACTCAATCCTCGGAACACCCGGAATAGCCAACGTAACTATATTGACATGACAGTCTAGAACAGCATGATATGGAGATAGCCAATCTATACCCAGAATCACATCAAAATCTACCATGCCCAACAATAACAAGTCAACCCGGGTCTCCAGACCCCCAATAGTCACCAGACAAGATCGATATACATGATTCACAATAATAGTATCACCCACCGGGGTGGATACGTGAACGGACAAAGCAAGACAACTACGGTTCGTACCCAAATTATGGGCAAAATATGAAGACATATAAGAGTATGTAGATCCGGGATCAAATAAAACATAAGCATCCCTGTGGCAGACTGAAATACTACATGTGATAACAGCATCTGATGCAATGGCGTCCCTCCTATCTGGAAGAGCATAGAATCGCGCCTGACCACCACCAGATCGGTCTCCCCCTCTAGGGCGGGCCCTAGCTATCTGGCCCCCACCCCTACCTGACTGGGAGGGTGTTGAAGTAGATGGAGTAGAAGAGGAGGGCTTATCCCTCTACTGAGACTGACCACCATAAAGCCGAGGACATTGTCTCCTCATGTGACCAAGCTCGCCGCACTCGTAGCAACTACTCGGTGCTGGAGAATGGGACTGAAGAGAACCCTTCAGTGCTGAAGAACCCTGGGCTGAAGAAGAAAGAGTAGAGCTCTGAGCTGAAAGGGCACTAAGTGAAGACTGGCCCTGCTGAAATCCCTAATGACCATGGCCTGAAGAAGCCCCACTGTGCTCTAGGCAACCTAACTGAGGAGGCCTGAAGGATCGACCTCTACCACGCCGGAACTGGCCCCTAGACGGAGCACCACTGAAGCTACCTAAACCTCGAGGCCTCTTGGCCTCCCTCTCCTCACGCTTCCGAAGGTGAGCCATCTCAATCTCTCGAGCCATGTCGACTACCTCCTCGAATGAAGCACTCATAACCCTCTCTCTGGTCATCAAAATGCAGAGTGGATAGTTGAGGCCATCCAAGAAACTCCTAATCCTCTCTCTATCAGTTGGGATCATCCATATAGCATGCCTAGCTAACTGCGTAAACCTCAACTCGTACTGGGTCACAGTCATGTCTCCCTGAATCAAACACTCAAACTGACGACGCAGCTCCTTCCTATGAGACTGCGGTACATACGTCTCCAGAAAGAGAGTGGAGAACTGCTGCCATGTGAGGGGCGCTGCTCCAATAGGCCTACGCCTCTCAAAATCTCTCACCATGTAAATGTAGGACCTGAGAACTGGAAGGTAGTAAAAGCCACTCCACTCAACTCTAAAATCCCTGCAGTGCGAAGCATACACTGACACTTGTCTAGAAATCCCTGGGCATCCTCACCCTTAGTACCACTGAACATCGGAGGCTGAAACCTGCCAAATCTCTCAAGACGTTGCTGCTCATCGTCTGGCATAGCTGGAAACACATAGGCTGGAGCTGGTGCAACTGGTGTGGCTGGTTCTGCTGGTGCAACTGGCTGAGCTGGAACTGCTCTCTGTGTCTGCAATCCCTGAACAACCTGCTCAGGTGTGCGAGTAGTGGGGTTTTGATGACCTCCCCCGGTATGTGAGGTAGCTGCTGTAGTAGTGGCTGAGACTGCCTAAGCTAGGCTACTGCAGACGGATAGTATCTGAGCCAAGGCCTCCTGGAGACCAGGAATCATAATAGGCATTGCCGGTGTCTGAACAGGTGCTGCTGGAGCATCTACAGCTAGAGGCTGGTCCTGAATCAGGGCAGTTGGTAGATCTACAGGTGCTGCACTCGCTGGTCTTCCTCAACCACGACCATGCCCATGGCCTCTAGCGGGTGGTAATGGTGGTTGCCTGTCAAGTCCGGTAGCACGGGTTCTCGCCATCTGTGAGAGAATAGAATACAAAAATTTAGTTCTCGGGTCAACAAAGCCGCACGACAAGAGTTTCAATAATAACAAGTGTTTTCCAAAGGTTCTATAACCTCTCGAGGATAAAAACAGACGTCTCCGTACAGATACGCGAGACTCTACTAAACCGGCTCATAACTCATAAGGCCTAGTAATCTAAGTTATGATACCAACTTGTCATGACCCCAATCTCGGTCGTGATGGCGCCCAACACAAATGCTAGGCAAGCCTGACCAATTATCACTCACAACCCAATTACGTATCCCATTACCAATTGTTTAAGTTTATTTAACAGTTAACAAGATTGATAGTCCGATAGCAAATAGAAACAACACATAAACTAAAATAACCGTCAAAACAACTCCCAGCAGATCTGGGGTCACGAGTCTAGAGCCTCTAGCTACAACTGAGTAGTAAATCCACAATAATACTAGAAGTCTAAAATACGGAAAGATAAAAGGGATAAGGGAGGAGTCGGGTCCTGCATATGTCAGGCAGCTACCTCGACAACTCCTGAGAAATCTGGGAAGTAGCAAACAACTCAACTAAGCTCCCGAAACACCTGAATCTGCATACATGGTGCAGAGAGTAAAGTGAGCACTTCCAACTCAGTGAGTAATAAGCATATATAATGACTGAAGATGAGAATTCACGAAATACCACAATGTAAAGCTACCACTAGCAATTTAGCATAATTAACAAAGAAATGGCAAACAAGCAATGACAGGTGAATCAGATAATCAACAATGTATGGATGCAATACAATGCACATGACTACTGCGGCGCGAAACCCGATCCATTTGGGTATCGGCACTCAATGTAGGGGTTCAGACTCCGGAGGGGCTCCTACAGCCCAAGCGCAATATCAGCATATCATCACTGCGGCGTGCAACCCGATCCACACTCAGTCCAGAATATGCATGTGAGCCACACATCAAAGTCAGGTTATAGTCCTCAGTTCCAATTATTAGGAAAATATAGTTAAGTTTTTAAAACCTTAGGAATGTGACTAAGCATTTCGAAACAAAGTTTAACTCAGGATTGAAATCATATGACATGCTAAGCATCATGGAAGCAATGATATTAATCCCTAAGGGATTCAAATAATCGGCACACGGCCCAGATATATCATAAAAATCCAAGTAGGATGTTTACCAATAATCTCTAGTCAAGAACACAGTATGAACATCACTCAAGATGGACTAAGCCATCGTCCACAATCACAAATGACCCCGCACTCCTCACAGAGTACGTGTCTCGCCTCAATATAGCATCACAGTGTGATATACCGGGGTTTCAAACCCTCAGGTTATCATCTACATCTATTACTCACCTCAAGCCAGCCACAAGTCTAGCTCGTTATGCCTTTTCCTCTCGAATCAACCTCCTCGTGTGCCGAATCTGATTAAAACCACAAGGAATACATTACAATAGACTAATGAAACATAACCCAATCGAAAGAACTCGAAAAATACCAAAAATCACGAAGTTGGAAAAACCTGAGCCCATTTCTTAAAAAATTACAAAATTCAAATCACCGGATTTATCGTCTCTCCACGAGTCCGTACATATAAAATTTACCAAAATCGGAGTCCATTTGGCCCTCCAAATTCCATTTTTACATTATAACCTCTCAAGCCCCAACTTACCCCACTTTGGGTGAATTTCCACTAATTTCCATGATAAATCTACCATAAACTCGAATAATTAGGTCAAGGAACTTACCTCCGATAGTTTCTCAGTCAAAGCCCTTGAAAATTCTCGCCCAAAGCTCTCCAAGTCGCTCAAAAATAGTGGAAACTACCTCTTGCTCGCGGATGAAATATAACCTTTAAAACCCTTCTGTCCACAGTTACTTACGCTTCTGCGGTCCCGCTTCCGCTTATGCGGCCAAAAATCTGCTTATGCCGTTCTCACTTAAAAACCAAATCTTCGCTTATGCGACTCAAACTCCGCTTCTGCGGTTCTCTCAAAAATGCTTCTGCGGTAAAATGTCCGCTCCTGCGGACCAGCTGAAGCGACCGTCTTCCGCTTATGCGAAATTACCCTAGCCCATGCCTGACCACTTCTGCGACCCCCTTATCTACTTCTGCAGAACCGCTTCTGTGGTCCATTTCCGCAGAAGCGGAAATACCAGATGACAGCAACAACAGAGCTGAAGCAACTTCAAAAATTCTTGTTTAACCACTCGAATTCACCCCGAGGCCCCCGGGACCTCAACCAAAAATACCAACACATCCTAACACCTCATTCAAACTTGTACCAACCCTCAAAACACATCAAACAACGCTAAAACCATTAAATCCCATTGGTTTCAAGCCTAAGTTTCTCAAAAACTTCCGAATTGTACATTCGATTAAAAACCCGACCAAAACACCTCCGAATGACCTGAAACTTTACAAACATATCCAAAATCACCTAATGGAACTACTTCATCTTTTGAAATTCCATTCCGACTCTCAGATCAAAATCTCACCTATCAACCGAAATTCGTCAAAACACTAACTTCGCCAATTCAAGCCTAATTCTACACTGGACCTCCAAAATAACTTTCGATCACACTTCTAAATCGCAATTCATCTCCCGAAGCTAACCGAATCACCAGAATTCACATCCGAGCCCTCTAACTCAATAGTCAATATCCGGTTGACTTTTTCCATACAAGTCTTCCTTAAAGAGATTAAGTGTCTCATTTCCTATCCAAGTCAATCCAATTCAACTCCAACACAACCAATGTCGAAAATGAAACATGAAGAAGCATTAAATGGGGGAAACGGGGCTGAAATACATGAGACGACGGGCCGGGTCTGTGAGCACATGATTTTCGCCCTAAGTGAATCATTCCTAAAAAATTCAAACAAAATGAATGTTGTTTCATTATTTTACAATTTTGTGAATTTTGTGTTAATTGTTTGCATTTTATTTTTTCATTTTTCATATGAAAATATAAAAATACCCGTGGCATTTATTTAGGATTTAATTTCATATTTTAGGGTTAATTAGTAGTTAAGGCCAAATATAAAGAAAATAACAAAAATAGTCCATTTTTGCATTTTTAATTGATAATTGTTCAGTTGGTCATGGGTTCAAGACTTAATTAATTTTTAGGAATTAATTTGTAGTTTTGGAAATAAATTAGGTTTTTATTTTAATTTTGCATTGTTATGAAGATCAAAAATATATAAAATACAAAATAAAAATAAATAAAAGAAATAAAAGAGAAAAGCAAAGAAAAAAAAATTAAAAGGTTGGTCTTAAGACCCAAATTTGGGCCAAACAGCTTAGCCCAACGAAGTTACCCCCAGCCCAAACCCAATTCCATCCCAAACCAACCCCCAGTCTAGGCCCAATCGCTCACCCGGCCTACCCCCTAAAGAAACCAAAGGACGTCGTTTGATTTAAGTGATTAATCCTGGCTGTCCATCACCCCTCATCCAACGGCCTGTGTTTGATCAAGACAATTACATATAACTGTCCAAAATATCCATCAAACCCTAAGACATATGTTTCCCTCCTCGTAACGTCGCCGCCCCATCGTCTCCGCCACATCTCTTCCAATTGTCGCCGCCGGCTGCGTTCACCAAATACCACCCAAATTTACACCTCTTCATCAGCTTCGTCTCCTCTTTCCATAACTCCAAAAATCACACATAAAATCCAACCCAATCTCTTCGAATAATCAGAATCTGTGGACGCCGCCTCCGCCGTCCACGGTGGCGCCACCACCAAATAACCTTAATATCACACCACGTGTTCTCCTCATATTCCTTTTTCCAAATCCTTGACCATTTTCCTCCAAATCCTCATGCTCACTCTCAAATTTTCAAATCTAAGGGCAGAACCCTAGATGATCGAAGGTGTCCAACTTTTCCCAACATCGCAAGTCCAGAGATGATTTCGGCCCTCAAACGATGCTTTGGTCTGTTTTTAGCAATGAATGAGCGTCCAGCACCGTTTTGACATTTCAGTTCCACTCAATTTTGAACGGGTGAGCTTATTTTTAGTTTTAACATAGTTTATGCCTTTAATTGGTTCATGCTCTCATTCTTCTTTCTTTGTCTTTTCTGCTAGCAACCCTTCTTTGTTCATGATTCACTAAGTTTTGAGTATTTAATACTCTATCCATTTTAATTTATGTGAACCTATTTCCTTTTTGTTCCGTACCAAAAAGAATGACCCCTTTCCTTATTTGGAAATAATTTAACTTTATGCAATGATTTATAGCCACACAAAATATATGTGCCTCATTTTACACCACAAGTTCAAAAGTCTTCTCTCTTTTCTTAAACTCCGTGAACAGTCAAATGGGTTCACATAAATTGAAAGGGAGGGAGTAGCTAACAGTGTAGTTCTTAATTTGGTAGTGTTCCTTAATTAGTGGTGTGTGCATATTGATCTAATTTTTATGTCGGTATTAGTTTAACTGTTGATTAGTTTAGATGCTTAAATGTTAGTTAGTTGAATTTTCTACTAGCTTTTAGTTTGATGTGCAGCATAATTAGTTAATAGATTTCTAGATATAATTGAAACCTCAACTGCTTGTTTGATCATAATTAGTTTAATTGGGTAATGTTTAATCGATAGGGAGGGTAGTAATTTCATAATAAGTAAGGGGTTGTTTGGTTTAGTAATTCTAGGGGGTGGTTAGAGGTGTTTTGTGTATTGAAAATGGCCTATTTTGCTAAAGTAGTAATTCCAAAATTAAATTAAGGGCAATATAAGTATTTTAAGGGTGGGAAAACCAAGCTAGAACACGGTAGATTCTTCTAGAAGGGGTCTAGGTGTAAGTTTTAGCATTCTAAAAGTAGTAACTTGGGAAACAAGTAAAAACTTTAGGATTGCTATTTAATTTCTGAAAATAAAAAGGGGAAAAAATGAGTAAAAGTTTCCAGAACCTTATGCCCCCTTTTATGCCTATAAAAGACATGTTTAGTGCCTTGAATAGGGAGTTTTTGGAACCTCTGAAAATTCCCTCTACTTCCCACCAGTCTTTTAGCTAAAATTTGAATTTCAAAATATCTCCTAGATCTAAAAAAATCCAAAAATAATAGAAAACTCAAAAAAAAAGTACTGTTTTATTCAATTTCTGAGGTTAATTTCAAATTTAGAGATTGATTTGCGTTTCCTAGCTCAAATCCTGGTAGTTAAAGTTCAGAATTACTCCTGGTTTGAGTTCGATTGGGTTTTGAGTTCAAACAAGTCAGTTTTGGGTCATTTGCTGGGTGTTGCATTGTTGTATTCCTATGCTGTGTTTCTGAGCTCTTTGTGATGTGAATTTGTTTCAAAAATCATCCTTGATTGTAGCTGATTGTGATTTCTGTTAAAATCTCTGCTGCTGCTGACTCTTATTCCTCCTGTTCTATCTCAAATCTAGGTACATTTCTTCAACTTAGAAGTTCTGAAAACAGACATTGCTATGTATGCATGACTTTGAAGTCCTTTGATAAAAGAATACAAGTGTTCCAGTTGAATTTATCTTCGTAGTTGCTATTAGGGTAATACTAGTAAAATCTGTTTAAACTATACATGATTATAATGGACTGGACTGTTTAAATAGGACTGTTGACATGAATTGGGGTTATTGTGTGGTTGCTAAATCATCTAAGCTGGTTGCATATTCAATGACTTAGCATATTTGGTAATTATTAGCTTTCAATGTCGCAAGTAGCATAAGGAATTGGTTTTAGATGTTTAGTTGTAAAACAGTAACAGTAAACAGTGTGTATATATCCGTTTTCATTCCATGTCATCATTCCTTAATATAATTCAGTCGATTCATTTGTGTAATAGGTCAGATCAGAAATGGATAAATAGATACTCTGCTATTTGGATAATTTCAGAAATGATCCGATCCCTGCAATTATGTGTTAGATTAATAAACTTTGTAAACCTGTGTTAAGTTGAGAAGAAGTAAATAATCAAGAGTTAATATAGTTTGCAACTACATAGATTTCTGGAGTAGGCTTTGGGCCTGGACTCACGGTATATTTAGGCTCTTGGGAGGCTCAAGTAGCCTCATCAGTCTATCTGAAATTTATTAGGCTACTGGCCCAAAGTCCCTTCAACCGATTTTTGTAAGGCTCAGGCCAGTTGTGCAACATCGGGCCTAATTTGCATGGCACCAGGCCCACGCCCGGACAGCTTTGCACATCAAAGCCGGGCCAAACTTTTAAGGCCCATAAAATTGTTATAAGTCGAATTTCCTTTAAAAATTATATTAGGATCACGGGGAATTAATTTGCGATACAAATTTAGATTTTTAAGTTAGGTAGCGGGTTCAAACTAAGAGGGTCCTCCCTTTTGTTTGAACTCGGACTTGAACTTGAGGTCCGGATTTATAAATACGAATTAATTGGGCCCTTTTAGAGACAAAACTAAATAAAAAATCATAGTTACATTAGGATTGGCTTTAAAATAAAAAATGAGATGAGCCTCGCCGAACAAAACATATATTGCGGGGCCCTCAAGAAATGGTTGAATTATAATACTTAGATTTCGGGATGGGCCGTTTAGCAAATTTCACGGCCTTCCCCAAAGATAATAACACGCTAGCCACTTTAAGCACGTTTTTTAATAATCTTACCTTCCTAAATATGGTTGGGCATTTCATGCGACCCAAATCCAAATCTCAAAACGTTGAATAAGAATGTGTCTAGGTTTCGGGTGCGTTTCATGTGACGTGATCCGAAAACACAATCTTAAACGATGTTCACTTTCTTAATAATTGACTAAAGCGGTAAGTAATCCTAAAATAGCATTATAGGTTCAACATGTAGTAAAATCGGATTTATAGCCAAATATAGAAGTAGAGAGACCGTGCTATAACAACGAAACTTGGGAGTGCCTAACCCCTTCTCCCAAATTAACAGAATTCCTTACTCGGATTTCTGGTTCGCGACTGTAATACAGAGTCAAACCCTTTCCTTGATTCGGGATTCATACTAGTGACTTGGGACACCATAAATCTCCCAAGTGGCGACTCTGAATCTCTTAATTAACGAATCTCGTTTCGATTGTCCTTTAATTGGAAAAACTCCTTTTATTATACCCTTCGCAGGGTGTAGTAAGCGAAAAAGGAGGTGTGACAGCTCTGACGACTCTGCTGGGGATAAGAACCCAGAACTTTTGGTTCAGGGTTCAGAATTCGAGCTTAGATAAATTGTTATAGTTGGCTTTATCTGATTTTGCTACATGTTCCATGCCTTATGTGCTAAATGTTTTACCACTTTAATATTTGTTATTGTATATAAATTGTCGCGAATCCCTCCCTCTTTCTGAGTCTTCTACATCATGGAGAAGGGTGTACTTCATGTAGCTTCTCTTCTGTTTAGAGTCTTTTCCCCAATTTAGAACGAGGTTTGGATGAGTTGCTAAGCCGGCGGAGCTTCTGTATTCCCGGTACACTGCCTTCCCCTCGGCCCGAGTTGTCCACTCGGGTAAGCCAGGTCCAGATTAATAAACCTAGGGTTTAAACCTAGAAGAATAATAAACTCATACCGGGTCCCTAGTAGGACTCTTGTTTGCATCATGCGCATTTGACTTACGGGGCTCAACACAGGGGTTGGGTCCGTCTAGGACAGGTGACCTGAATTGAAATGACCATCCTGATGCATCTTACATGCTACTTGCACATTTATTTGCTCGGCTTCGCATATTGACCGGCTTGTATACAATGAGTGAAAAATTGTGAAAAATAACTGAGTTAGGATTAAGTGAGGTTAATCATTTGTTTGAAAAACCAATGCCCAAATAGTACCGAAACGCTGTCGGATTTTGAAAAAAGAAAACAAAATGAAAAAAAAAGACAATATTTGGAAAGGAAATGGTTGTTCAAAATAGCTTTGATTTTGGCCAATCGGCCCGAACTATGCTGCTTTGATTCTCATCGGATGTGAGATACGTAGGCAACCCTCATCGGGTCCAACTTCCCTTTTGCAAAAATAGCCTAAAAATGTCAAAACTTTAATTTTTGTCGTAAATAAGTCGGGTGATGTCATTCTTGCTTAAAATAAGTCGAATATCCCAAAAGGACGCCGGAAGGCCATTTTTTGCACGAACAGTCACCCTGAGTCATTTTAAATGGTTTGCGGGCACAACCTTAAAATCTTCCTCCCAGAAGTGCTGAAAGGTCGTATTCACAAAACCAAGTCCGTGTCTTTCTAAATAAAGAATTTTGCAGAAATAGCCAGTTTTCAAAATAAGTCATTAAAATTCCCTTGTAAATAAACGTGCAGAATGACTTCAAGTAGCATCGAAACCTTCTCAGTCCTGAGTGAGATCCCTTTGAAACTCCATATGTGGTGGCATGATCTAGGAAAAGGAAGCAGAGAGACTGTGGTCAAGATTTTGGGCGATCTAGTTGATCTACTGAACATCAAACCGAGGAAAGACATCATTAAGGCACTAATACCATTTTGGAACCCGACCCGTAATGTATTCCGGTTTTCAGATTTTGAACTCACACCTACATTAAAGGAGATTGCGGGATACGCGGGCCTCAACAGGAACTTTCGAGGTAGATACCCACTGGCCCCACGACCGGTAACCCTTCATAGGTTTTTGGATATGTTGAACATCAGTTGGGATATTCAAGACCCACATCTGGCAGAAGGGTGTTGTACATTGCATTTCCTATATCACCAGTATGGTAACCTAAAAGGTTTCGAGGAGCCCAACACCGGCTTGACACAAGCCAAAAATAAAGACAAATGGGAAGCCCGATGGGGATTAGCCTTCATGGTAGCCTTTCTGGGAGTGGTGGTTTGTCCGAGAAAAGATGGTCACATAGACCTCGGCCTGGTAGGATGCTAGATGTTGCCATGAAAAAACCTATTAGCACCGTGGTTCCTCTGATCATAGCAGAAATATATCGAGTTTTGACCAAATGCCGGGAAGGCGTGAAATTCTTTCAAGGTTGCAATTTGCTCTTACAGTTGTGGAAGCAGGAACACCTCTGTCACCGCACCGGCTATATGAACTACGGTTTAACTGGGTTGAGTTGTATTGCAGAATTTGGGACCCGGGTGATAGGTATTGAGTTCCCTGAGGGTACTGAGGCTTGGTCGTCATGCTTAAGATCCCTGACCACAGATAAAGTCGAATGGGCTTATGGGTGGCTTCCTGCTACTGAAGCTGTGTACACATCAACAGAGGTCCCCTATATTCTTTTGATGGGTATCTGAAGCATACAGCCTTACGCTCCTTACTGGGTTTTGCGGCAACTTGGAAGATTCCAGACAGTGCACAATGATGAAGACCTGAGTGAGCAAGTCATTGAGTTAGGCCCGAAGGCTGATTTCCTGAAGGAAGAATCCGAAAGATATGGAATGAGTGCCAGTTCCTCGAGCCTAAAACCATAATACAGGACCAAGCTAGAGGCAAGGTAGATCCCAAGTATCTGACGTGGTATGGCAAAAGATTTAAAATCCCAGAGAGACCCGCTAAAAGACCGCACGTGCAGCAATTTACCGATGGGGTCCAGGTTCAATGGGATTGGCAAGCAAAGGAGAAGGAGTACCGAGCTACAATAGGACAGTTGGAGCAACAGGCCCGGGACCTCCAATTTGACAAGAGTGTACAGGTTGCAGTCGATGAAGGTGATAAAAAGAAATTAGCTCAGGAGAACGAAGCACTCAAAGCCCAAATTAAGCAGATGAAAATAGATGCCAGGAACCAAGAAAGAAGTCTATCTGATGAAAGGTTGATCAAAGGATTAAAGAGACAAATCTCGGAACACCAAGAAGAATTAGAAAAATCCGAATGAAACATGGCAAGGCTTCGGGCACAATGGGCCAAGAAGACTGAAGAAAGAGCCCAATTTGTGCAACAAATGAGGAGAAACCACGAGAGGACCATTTCCAAAACGAAGATAAAAATGAATACTATGGAAGAAAGGACAGCCCAGCGGGATAAAGAATCCCAAGCCGAGAGAGACCAGTGCTATAGGTTAATTGTTGAGATGGAAAAGGAAATAAAATTGCTACAAGACCTACACTTCCAAGACTCTCATGTGCTAGAGGCTCGTACACAACAAATAAGCCAACTCCTCCAAGAAAATGGCCGAATCAGGGAAAGGATCAGAGACATTGCCCACTATATTCTCATGAAATGTCAGGTCGATGAGCGAATGGGTCGTACCACGTCCTTTGCCTCAGTGATGATATTTGTTCGCCAGGTCATGAATGATTTAGATCAGTTGCAAAGGGGTCTTGCACGCAGGCCCGCGGCGATGCCGAATGATGCCCCGCGGGCCCCAGGATTTGAAGCATTGATGTATTCTTAGTTAATCGAGTAGGTATTTTGCTTTTGAGTCAATTTTTGTAATTTCCTTTTCAAGAAAAAAACAAATAGTCTAGTAGCTTTTGTAACCGCAGTTGTAATTAATGAAAAATTGAAAATTCCAAAAAAAAATTGTTTTCTTATTTTGCATTTATTTGCAAGAACTATGCTTGGTCTGATTCATGCGGGGTCATGATACGTAGGCAATCTCCATAAGATTAAAAGGGAAAGAAAAGAGAGGAAAAACAATGAAAAGGCAAAAAGAAAAAGAAAAGAGCGGAAAAATAAGAAAGAAAAGAAAAGTCGAGAAAGGGAGAGAATAGGAATAGGAGAAGACAAAGGCAAGAGTGAAAAGAAGAAACAGAAAAGAAAGAGGAAGATCACAATTGGATATAAGGGAAAAGCCGGGATGACACAAGCGACCGAGCAAAAGCATAATAGAAACTGTTAACTGCCTAAGTGCATTCATACCCCAAATGTGCGGTTATCTATTTGTTAATGCCCTAACCGCTAACAACGTTGTTGTTGATGATGAGTCCAGGCAAGTGGTTAAGTTGATTGGCATTCTGGCAACCCACTCCTACAACACCAGCTCTAAGGACACATCAAAAATGGTCATCCAAGAGTTAGAATCAAGCATTGTCGACCCGTCTAGGGAAGAATAGGTAGTAGATGTCAATGCCATGAAAGAGGAGATGTATAAATTGAAGCAACAGATGGCCGAAATGTACCAGGCTTGGGCAAAAGAACACCCACTACCAGCCTACCCTACTAACCCTGCCTACATCCCACCATTAGCTCAGCCACAAGATCCTCCTACAGTGAATTCCTCTACGGCCTACCCTACCTACCAGCAATACTATGCAACTACTTCCTAAACACCACCACCTCCACCACCCAAACAAATCCCATGCCCTCCACCACCAATTACTCCTATGTTTGTGGCTCCTCCACCCGCATTACACAGATCGTCTACTGAGCCTCTGTTCCAAACCCAAGAAAACCACTATTAGCCACCTGAACCCACCTTCAAACCTCCAGAACCATACCCTTACACTCCTCGTCTTAATATCTTAGCTGAAAAAGAGAAGCCTCCCAAAAACCCTGAGCAGGAGGAGATGATACGAAAGGTGAAAAGCTTAGAGCAATCGTTCAGAAATATGCAGGGTCTAGGAGGACAGGTGAGTGTGGCCTACAAGGACCTGTGCTTGTTTCCCGACGTCCAGTTGCCCGCGGGATTCAAGTTACCCAAGTTTGACCTGTATGACGGACATGGTGACCCAGTAGCCTATCTGAGGGGATTTTGCAGTAAGATGAGAGGCGCTGGGGGAAGTGATGAGTTATTACTGGCATATTTTAGTAAAATTCTCAGTGGTGCTGCTTTGGAATGGTACACGCGGCAAGATCATGCTCGATGGTACACCTGGGATGATTTAGCCCAGGCATTTGCAGGCCACTTTCAATATAATCTAGAGATTGTCCCGGACCTGCTATCACTAACCAAAACTGAGAAGAAGTCGGGGGAAAGCTTCAGAGAGTACGGTTTTTGGTGGAGAGAATAGGCCACAAGAGTTGATCCTCCAATGAAGGAAAGTGAGATGGTCGATTATTTTCTGCAGGCTTTGGAGCCTACTTACTATGGTCATCTAGTGTCGGCAGTTAGGAAAACTTTTAATGAGGTAGTGAAAATGGGAAGTATGGTGGAAGAGGGTCTTAAGACCAACAAAATTATGAGCTACTCGGTGATTAAAGCAACTACCCAGGCTATCGAGAGCGACACCGGAGGGGCATTGGGAAAGAAAAATAAAGAAGATGTTATAGTAGTGGAATCGAGAGCTTGGTCCAGGGGTCCATCACCATATTATAACCAACCTCGACCTCATCCCCAAACCTACCTATGCAACCCATATGGCCCACCACAACACTACTATCCACCTTCCGTCCCCCATTTCTCTGTCCAACATGCCCAAACATACCCCTAACCTCAGGCGCCATGGCATGTGCCCACCCCACAAAATACTTACCATACTCAAAACACCTACCCACCTCCGAGAGCCAACAAAAACCCCCACTGGACCCAGTTTTCGACCCAACCCTGTTTCTAAAAATGATAGGTTGCAGAAGAAGAAAATTTTCACTCTGTTGGGAGAATCTTACACCAGCTTATACCACAAATTGAGACAATTGGGCATTTTAAGTCCGATTGAACCCAAAGTGCCAAATCCTTCCCTAAGGAACCTAGACCACTCGGTGAGTTGCGAGTACTGCTCGGGTGCCCTGGGGCATGATACAAAGAAATGCTGGCATTTGAAAACAGCCATCCAGGAGCTCATTGATACCCACCGAATTGAGGTGCAGGCTCCAGAGACGCCTTATGTCATTCAGAATCTATTGCCAGCCCATCATGTGACTCATATGATTGAGTTAGTGCAAAAGGGGGAATATAAGAAGCCGTCACAAACCAGTGAAGACATGTTACATGAGAAACCAACCAGTGGGAGAGAATTGATCAAGGAAGAAAAGACAGTTAGAAAACCAGTGGTGGTTATAAAGAAGGAGCCTTTGAGCAGTGATGCAGTAAAATAAGAGCTAACTAAGGTGGTGGTGCCAGGAGCAATTGTCAAGCCTGTTGTGATCGTGAAAGGGGCTCACACAGAGCCAGCCAGTTATCATTAAGCCAGTGATTCAGCTACCAATAGCTAGTGAAAATGCCATCCCATGGAACTACGGTCGAGTGACTGTGACGTATAAGGGGAAGGAAGTTAAAGAAGAAGTTTGTGAAACCCATGGGCTTACTCGTTCAGGAAGATGCTTTGCCCCTGAGGAACTGAGAAAAGCTAAAGCAGCCAAAGATAATCCAACACCAGTAAAAAGGGCCGTAACCGAAGAAAAAGCAGAAGAATCCTTGAAAAAGATGAAGGCCCAAGATTATTCCATTGCATAACAGTTGAGAAAGACTCCGGCACGTATCTTATTTCTATCTTTATTGATCCAATCGGACGAGCACCGTTGGGCGTTGATGAAGATTCTGAATGAAGCCCATGTTCCTGATAAGATCTCTGTGAATCATCTGGAGAAAATAGCAAATAAGATTTTCGAGGTCAACAGGGTTACATTTTTTGATGATAAGCGACCTTTGGAACGCACTGAGCATAATAGAGCGCTCTACTTCATGGTGAAATGTGAAGACTCAGTGGTCACCCAGGTGCTGATTGATAACGGGTCCAGTGCAAACATATGCTCTCTCTCCACCCTGGAAAAGTTAAAAGTGGACAGTGAGAGGATCCACAAGAATAGTATCTGTGTGTGGGGATCTGATGGAGGAGGAAAGGACACAGTCAGGGATATTGTGTTGGAATTGACGATAGGACTAGTAGAATTTACTATGGAGTTCCAGGTGATCGACGTGGCCGTTTCTTACAATCTCTTGCTAGGCCGACCTTGGATTTATATAGCAAAAGCAGTGTCATCTACCTTGCATCAGATGGTCAAATTCGAGTGGGATCGGCAGGAAATTGTGGTGTATGGGGAAGATAGTTCATGTAATACCATTATGCCTTTCGACGAAACTGAGGATGAGAAAGGTCTGTGGGTTTACCAAGTCTTGGACACAATATCAGTTGCAAAGATCCCAGGAGGAGAGTGTATTCCTGTGCCCAGGGTAGCTGCTGCATATGTCATGGTGGCTTCGGAAATGATAAAGAATGGATTCTTACCTGGAAAAGGTTTGGGTGTTTCCTTGCAAGGCATCACACAACCAGTATCTCTTCCTGGAAACCTGGATACTTTTGGTTTAGGCTTCAAGCCCACTGCTGCTGACACAAGGCGAGCTAAGAAGATGAAAAAGAGAGAATGGACCCTTCTAAAACCCATCCCCCGCCTGTCCCGTTCCTTTGTCCGGCCGGTACTAAGAGGCGCCCAACAACGGTAATGCCTTATTCTATGGTGGTGGAACCTGACAAGGAGCTGATTGAGAGGTTTGAGAAGCTGTTTGATGAGGTGAATACGGTGGAGGCAGGCGAAGGTCTGAGCAAGGCAGAGGTACAGTTCGTGGGGCCCCATGCAAAGCTTAATAATTGGGAAGCTACTCCTCTTCCTACCCGGAGGTAGTCGTGGTAGTTAGTTTTGATTTTCCTTTCAGTTTAATCTGGATTATTTCAAGGTTGTAATTCGGATGCTATGATCCGTCTGTTTGGATGAGTTAAACCTTGTTATCTTACAATTTTAATGAAATGCAATTTCCTTCCTTTTTCATTCCTGATAGCCTTTATTTTGTCTTTTTTTTTCTTGTACAGTCCCTTTTATGGGTTTCACTGATGTGTCATGCATGAGGAGTCTTAGGCCTAGTCTTGATTATCAATCTAAATTCGAACTAATAATACAAGAAATTGAGTGTGATGACGAGGTTGAATATGATGATGAGGAAGCCTTTGAAGAAATCAGTAAAGAATTAAGCTAATTTGAAGAAAAACCCAAACCTAATCTGAATGACACAGAGGCAATCAATTTAGGGGATTAGGAGAATGTACGGGAAACAAAAATAAGTGTTCATTTGGAACCTCCACTTAAAGAAAAGATAATCAAAGCGTTGTTTGAGTACAAAGATGTTTTTGCGTGGTCATATGACGAAATGCCAGGTTTAAGCACCGATTTAGTGCTCCACAAATTGCCCACCGAACCAGCATGCCCCCTATCAAGCAGAAGCTGAGGAAATTTAAAACGGATATCAGTGTGAAAATCAAAAAAGAGGTCACCAAGCTGTTTGATACGAAGGTCATCAGGGTCACCCGGTATCCCACTTGGTTAGCTAATGTTATGCCTGTACCTAAGAAGGATGGAAAGACTAGAGTGTGTGTTAATTACCGTGATCTCAATAAAGTGAGTCCAAAAGACAACTTTCCACTGCCAAACATCCACATATTGATTGACAATTGTGCCAAACATGAGATTGGTTCCTTCGTGGATTGTTATGGGGCTATCACCAGATTTTGATGGATGAGGAGGATGCGAAAAAGACGGCATTCATCACGCCTTGGGGAACGTATTGTTATAGGGTCATGCCATTTAGGTTGAAGAACGTAGGGGCAACATACATGAGGGCGATGACCATCATGTTCCATGACATGATACATCGAGAAATTGAAGTCTATGTAGATGACGTGATCATAAATTCGAGGAAGCAATGTGACCATGTCAAGGTCTTGAGAAAGTTTTTCCAGATGCTCTGCCAGTATAACCTCAAACTTAATCCAACAAAGTGTGCATTTGGAGTTTCGTCTAGGAAGTTGTTGGGGTTCGTGGAAAGTCGACGCGGTATTGAGTTAGACCCGTCCAAGATCAAAGCCATTCAGGAGCTACTGCCGCCAAGGAGCAAGAAAGAGGTGATGAGTTTGCTTGGCAGGTTGAATTATATCAGCAGGTTCATTGCCCAAGTCACAACAACTTGCGAGCCCATCTTTAAGCTGCTAAAGAAAGATGTTGCGGTCAGATGGACAGATGAATGCCAAGCAGCATTTTACAAGATTAAGGAATATTTGGCTAGTCCACCTGTGCTGGTCCCACCGGAGCTAGAAGACCCTTGATCCTTTATCTGACAGTTTTGGATAACTCTTTTGGTTGTGTATTGGGGCAGCATGACATTACAGGAAAGAAAGAACAGGCGATTTACTACCTCAGCAAGAAGTTCACATCTTACAAGGTGAAATGCACTCAGCTTAAGAGGACGTGTTGTGCCTTAACCTAGGTAGCGCAGAAGTTGAAACATTACTTGTCATCATATACCACTTATCTCATCTCTCGGTTGGACCCACTGAAGTACATTTTTCAGAAGTCCATACCCACAAGAAGGCTCGCAAAGTGGCAAATCTTGCTCACGGAATTTGATATTGTCTACGTGACCCGAACCGTAATGAAGGCACAAGCGGTGGCTGATCATCTAGCCGAGAACCCAATTGATGATGAATATGAACCTTTGAAGACATACTTCCCTGATGAAGAGACAATGCATGTTGAGGAGTTAGAACAAATCGAGAAGCCAGGATGGAAATTGTTCTTTGATGGGGCTGCCAATACCAAAGGCGTCGGGATACGAGCAGTACTTATTTTGGAGACAGGGCAACACTACCCTGTTACGGCTCAACTTTATTTCTATTGCACCAATAACATGGCTGAATACGAGGCGTGTATCTTGGGCTTGAGGTTGGCTATAGACATGGGTTTCCAGGAAATCTTGGTCATGGGTGACTCGGATCTTCTGGTGCACCAGATTTAGGGAGAATGGGAGATGCGAGGCTTAAAGCTCATACCATACCGGCAGTGTTTGCATGAACTTTGTCAACGGTTTCAGTCAATAGACTTCAGGCATATTCCAAGGATTCATAATGAAGTTGCCGACACTTTGGCCACTTTGGTGTCAATGTTGCATCATCCAGATAAGGCTTATGTGGACCCGTTGCAGATTTAGGTCCGAGATCAGCATGTCTATTGTAACATGGTAGAAGAAGAACTTGAGGGTGAGCCGTGGTTCCATGATATCAAAGAATACCTCAGGATGGGAGTATATCCGGCACAGGCCACAGAGGATCAAAATAGAGCAATTCGACGCTTGGCAAGCGGATTTTTCTTCAGTGGGGGAGTGTTGTACAAAATAACTCCAGATCTTAGCTTATTGAGATGCATGGATGCTAAACCGGCCACAGTTATTATGATCGAGGTGCATGCGGGCGTTTGTGGACCTCATATGAGTGGATATGTATTAGCAAAGAAGATTCTTCGAGCAGGTTATTATTGGCTTACTATGGAACGGGATTGCATCAGTTTCGTGCGCAAGTGTCATCAATGTCAAGTACACGGGGATTTGATCCATTCTCCACCATCTGAATTACAAATACAATGTCGGCACCATGGCCTTTCGTTGCTTAGGGAATGGATGTCATTGGGCCAATCGAGCCAGCGGCGTCAAATGGGCACAACTTTATTCTGGTAGCCATTGATTATTTCACTAAGTGGGTTGAGGCGAAAACTTTCAAATCGATGACCAAGAAGGTAGTGGTTGATTTTGTACATTCGAATATCATTTGTCGATTCAGAATCCTGAAAGTAATTATCACGGACAATGGTGCCAATCTCAATAGCCATCTGATGGCGGAGACATGTCAGCAGTTTAAGATCACGCACCACAATTCCACCCCATATCGTCCTAAGGCGAATGGAGCGGTCAAAGAAGCTAACAAGAACATTAAGAAGATACTTCGGAAAATGGTGGAAGGGTCCAGGCAATGGCATGAGAAGTTACCTTTCGCCCTGTTAGGCTATCGCACTACTGTTCCAACTTCAGTAGGGGCGACTCCTTATTCATTGGTATACGGTACAGAGGCAGTAATACCCGCAGAGGTTGAAATACCATCCCTTCGGATTATCGCTGAGGTGGAAATTGACGATGTTGAATGGGTCAAAGCCCGCTTGGAACAATTGAGTTTGATTGATGAAAAGAGATTGGCATCAGTATGTCACGGACAGTTGTACCAACAGAGAATGGCAAGAGCATATAACAAGAAAGTGCGTCCGTGGAAGTTTGAAGTAGGGAAATTGGTATTGAGGCGTATCCTACCTCACTGGGCTGAGGCAAAAAGAAAGTTCGCCCCCAACTGTCAGGGGCCATTTGTTGTAACCGGAGTGTTGTCCAATGGTGCATTATATCTAATAGATGTGGAAGGGAAATGTGTAGAATTGGCTATCAACTCTGATGCATTCAAGCGACACTATGTATGATTTCTTTGTCTAATTATACTTAATTGTATTTGGAATATTTTCGAGATTGAAACGATGAAGGCATTTTGTTCTGCTATCCAAACACTTTATCCTTTGTTACCCCTTTTGAGCTTTATTTTATTTTCTTTCGTACCCCTCTTTTGGAATCAATAACAAAATGCGGAAGCACGATCAAGGAAGATCGGTGGAGAAACAAGAAGAATAGTCCAACAGAAAAGAAAAGAAAAAGAAAAGAAAAAGAAGAGAAAAGAAAAATGAAGAAACGAAAATAAAAGAAGAGAAAAGAAGAATGAAGAAAAGAAATGAAAAGAAGAGAAAAGAAAAGAGAAGAAAAGAAATGAAAAGAAAGAAAAAAAAAAGGGGAAGAAAGGGAAGATCGCAACGACAAAGCAATTCATATGGCCTGAACTACGTTTGACTTGATCCCGAAAGGGTACGTAGGCAGCCTCTTTGAGGTTCAGTCACACCAAAACAAAACTCCAAAAGTCCATAAAAAACTGGGGCAGAAGTTGTGATCGTTGTAAGAAGGCTAATTCCGAAAGTTGTAATGGTAAACCCGTGTTGAATTATTTTGAGCCTTTATACCCTTCTTTTTAAACCCCATCTAAAAGCCCGCATTACGGTCCAAAGAAAGACCTTCTGATCAAGCTCCAGGATGTGCCAATGTGAGCAAGTAAAGTAATTCATATTAGGGGCAACACTCTGGTACAAGAAGAGAAATGATAAAAAGGAGAGAGTCTTACTGGTGAAAACCTTCACGGGCACCATAAGGCGACGTGAGTTGAGAGAAATCAAAATGAGAGAGTCTTATTGGTGAAAACCCTCATGGGAACCGTAAGGCGAAGTGGGTTTTGAGATAAATTAAAATAAGAGAGTCTTGTCGGTGAAAATCCTCACGGGCACCATAAGGCGAATGTGAGTTTTCAGATGGGCAAATGAAACAAGTCTGTGGTTGAAAGCTGCTCAAAACATGGCGGGACAAGCGAGGTTTGGGTTTTGGTTGAAAAGCAGGTTATGAAAGACCGGAATAGCAAAAGGGGCAATTGAAAGTTGATTGGTTAGGCAGACTAGGCCGGTTAATCCAAAATGCATGGCATGATCAATGGCACCAGCTGTTCCAATCAGATAAGTCTTCTTCTTCTCCTTCTTCATTACAAATCATCCGTTTTTGGATTCTCTCTATCCTTAACCCTCGAGGTCATTGCATTTCATTCTCTTGAGGTCTTTTAGTATCAATTCTATTCAAACTAAAAGGAAGGATGTCAAGGCTAACTGCCAGCTTCCCAGTTGCAAAGCACAACAGGGCCAAAATATATCAAAGATGAAGTAGGACATAAGGACTATTGGAAATTTCATCGGTGGATTAATCAGATAATTGTAGGGAAGAAGCGAAGTTTCAGATAGAGGATTCAGAAACACAAAACAACAATATGAGATAGAACACTTGGTTCATCAAAGTTAGGGGGTTGAAATTCGGTCAGGAAGTCGAGGAGGTTCAAGGCAAGTCCAGGGAAGCATGTCGGAGTAAATCCCAGCAGCAGGCACATTACCCAGCAAGAATGCAGCAACTAACCACTATTTTATATTAACCAATTTTTCGTTGGTTGAGACAGGGGCAAGAAAATTTTCTTTGTTTGTCTGTTTGATGCAATCAGGAGCCTACCTGGAGAACAAGGGAATACATTTCAAGTTCAGAAGTCAGGCGCCCACCTGGAGAACAAGGGAATACATTTCAAGCTTCAGCAATCAGGCGCCTACCTGGAGAATAAGGGAAGTCCAATTCGAAGTTTTGTTTTCAATTTTTTCAATAATATTTGGCAACATGATGCGCCCAGCCAACAAACTGGGGCAGGAAAATTTTCTTTGTTTGTCTGTTTGTTGCAATCAGGAGCCCACCTGGAGAACAAGGGAATACATTTCAAGTTCATAAGTCAGGCGCCCACCTGGAGAACAAGGGAATACATTTCAAGTTTCAGCAGTTAGGCACCCACCTGGAGAACAAGAGAATATATTTCAAGTTTCAGTAGTCAGGCGCCCACCTGGAGAACAAGGGAATACATTTCAAGTTTCAGTAGTCAGGAACCTACCTAGAAAACAAGGGAAGTACAATTCAAATTTTAGCTTTCAAGTTTTTGATCTTGGATAACATGATGTGCCCAGCCACCAAACTGGGGCAGGAAAATTTTCTTTGTTTGTTTGTTGCAATCAGGAGCCCACCTGAAGAATAAGGGAATACTTTTCAGGTTCAGCAATCAGGAGCCCACCTGGAGAATAAGGGAATACTTTTCAAAGTCCAGCGATTAGGAGCCCACCTGGAGAATAAGGGATACTTTTCAAGATCAGCAATCAGGAGCCCACCTGAAGAATAGAGGCATGTATATAGTCAAGCATCACTCGAAAGAACGGCGAAACATCTCCGATCACAATACAAGGCAACAACGCAAGAATTCCATCGGAAGAATACTAGTTCAAAGCAACACAAGAGCAAGTCTGAAGACATAGATAGGACCTTGTTGTAATCCATAGATCATAGCTTAGGTTAGCTTCTTTTTATTTTGACACCATGTAATAAGGAGGTCAGCGAGCAGTAGCAGCAACAACAACAGTGAAATCACATCTCCTGGTAGTCCTAGCTACCTGACCTTCCCGAACTACACTGACGTGATTCCTTTTTAGCCAAGGATATGTAGACAACCTTTGAAGCAGGGTGCGGTCAGACGGTTTTCAAAAAATGCTTCACACGGAATAGTCAAACGGGCAAAAATCGCTCGTATCCGCTTACTTATCTTTGCCCGAGAACTCTTCGTGTTCCCGAGCAAAGAGGGGCAGCTGTGAGCATGTGATTTTTTCCCTAAGTGAATCATTCCTAAAAAATTCAAACAAAATGAGTTTTGTTTCATTATTTTATAATTTTGTGAATTTTGTGTTAATTGTTTGCATTTTATTTGTGCATTTTTCATATGAAAATATAAAAATACCCGTGGTATTTATTTAGGATTTAATTTTATATTTTAGGGTTAATTAGTAGTTAAGGCCAAATATAAAGAAAATAACAAAAAAAGGCCATTTTTGCATTTTTAATTGATAAATGTTCAGTTGGTCATGAGTTCAGGACTTAATCAATTTTTAGGAATTAATTAGTAGTTTTGGAAATAAATTAGGTCTTTATTTTAATTTTGCATTGTTATGAAGATCAGAAATATATAAAATACAAAATAAAAATAAATAAAAGAAATAAAAGAGAAAAGCAAAAGAAAAATAAATTAAAAGGCTGGTCTTAAGATCCAAATTTGGGCCAAACAGCTTAGCTCAACGAATTTACCCCCAGCCCAAACCCAATTCCATCCCAAACCAACCCCAGTCCAGGCCCAATCGCCCACCCGGCCTGCCCCTAAAGAAGCCAAACGACGTCAAACGATTTAAGTGATTAATCCTGGCCGTCCATCACCCCTCATCCAATGGCCTGTGCTTGATCGTGGCAATTACATATAACTGTCCAAAATATCCATCAAATCCTAAGACATATGTTGCCTCCTCGTAACGCCGCCGCCCCATCGTCTCCGCCACATCTCTGCCAATCGCCGCTGGTGGCGGCGTTCACCCAATACCACCCAAATTTACACCTCTTAATCGCCTTCGTCTCCCCTTTCCAAAACTCCAAAAATCACACATCAAATCCAACCCAATCTCTTTAAATAATCGAATCTGTGGACACCGCCTCCGCCGGCGCCACGGCCAAATTACCACAATATCACACCACGTGTTCTCCTCGTATACCTTTTTCCAAATCCTTGGCCATTTTCCTCTAAATTCTCCTGCTCACTCTCAAATTTTCAAATCTAAGGGCAGGGCCCTAGATGATCGAAGGTGTCCAATTTTTTCCAACATCGCAAGTCCAGAGATGATTTCGGCCCTCAAACGATGCTTTCGTCTGTTTTTGAGCAACATATGAGCTTCTTATTAGTTTTAACATGGTTTATGCCCGTTAATTAGTTCATGCTCTCATTCTTCTTTCTTTGTCTTTTCTGCTAGCAACACTTATTTGTTCATGATTCACTAAGTTTTGATTCTTTAATAGATAACAGTGTAGTTCTTAATTTGGTAGTGTTCTTTAATTAGAGGTGTGTGCATATTGATCTGATTTTTATGTCGGTATTAGTTTAATTGTTGATTAGTTTAGATGCTTAAATGTTAGTTAGATGAATTTTCTACTAGCTTTTAGTTTGATGTGCAACATAACTAGTTAATAGATTTCTAGGTATAATTGAAACCTCAACTGCTTGTTTGATCATAATTAGCTTAATTGGGTAATGTTTAATCGATAGGGAGGGTAGTAATTTCACAATAAGTAAGGGGTTGTTTGGTTTAGTAATTCTGGGGGGTGGTTAGGGGTGTTTTGGGAATCGAAAATGGCCTATTTTGCTAAAGTAGTAATTCCAAAATTTAATTAAGGGCAATATAGGTATTTTAAAGGTGGGAAAACCAAGCTAGAACACCCTAGATTCTTCTAGAAGGGGTCTAGATGTAAGTTTTAGCATTCTAAAAGCAGTAACTTGGGAAACAAGTAAAAACTTTAGGATTGTTATTTAATTTCTGAAAATAAAAATGGGGGAAAATGAGTAAAAGTTTCCAGAACCTTCTGCCCCCTTTTATGCCTATAAAAGGCATGTTTAGTGCCTTGAATAGGGAATTTTTGGAACCTCTGAAAATTCCCTCTACTTCCCACCAGTCTTGTAGCTAAAATTTGAATTTCAAAATCTCTCCTAGATATAAAAAATCCAAAAACAAGAGAAAACTAAAAAAAAAAGTACTGTTTTATTCAATTTCTGAGGTTAATTTCAAATTTAGAGATTGATTTGCGTTTCCTAGCTTAAATCCTGGTAGTTAAAGTTCAGAATTACTCCGGTTTGAGTTCGATTGGGTTTTGAGTTCAAACAAGTCAGTTTTGGGTCATTTGCTGGGTGTTACATTGCTGTATTCCTATGCTGTGTTTCTGAGCTCTCTGTGAAGTGAATTTGTTTAAAAATTCATCCTTGGTTGTAGCTGATTGTGATTTCTGTTAAAATCTCTGTTGCTGCTAACTCTTATTCCTCTTGTTCTATCTCAAATCCAGGTACATTTCTTCAACTTAGAAGTTCTGGAAACAGCATTGCTATGTATGCATGGCTTTGAAGTCCTTTGATAAAAGAATACAAGTGTTCCAGTTGAATTTATCTTCATAGTTGCTATTAGTCCTAATACTAGTAAAATCTGTTTAAACTATACATAATTGTAATGGACTGGACTGTTTAAATAGGACTGTTGACATGAATTGGAGTTATTGTGTGGGTTCTAAATCATCTAAGATGGTTACATATTCAATGACTTAGCATAGTTGGTAATTATTAGCTTTCAATGTCGCAAGTAGCATAAGGAATTGATTTTAGATGTTGTAAAACAGTAACAGTAAACAGTGTGTATATATCCGTTTTCATTCCACGTCATCATTCCTTAATATAATTCAATCTATTCATTTGTGTAATAGGTCAGATCAGAAATGGATAAATAGATATTCTGCTATTTGGATAATTTCAAAATTGATCCAATCCCTACAATTATGTGTTAGATTAATAAACTTGGTACACCTGTGTTAAGTTGAGAAGAAGTAAATAATCAAGAGTTAATATAGTTCGCAACTACATAGCTTTGTGGAGTAGGCTTTGGGCCTGGACTCACGGTAAATTTGGGCTCCTGGGAGGCCCAAGTAGCATCATTAGTCTATCTGAAATTTATTAGTCTACTGGCCCAAAGTCCTTTAAACCGATTTTTGTAAGGCTCAGGCCAGTTGTGCAACATCGGGCCCAATTTGCATGGCACCAGGCCCATGCCCCGGACAACTTTGCATATCAGAGCTGGGCCAAACCTTTAAGGCCCATAAAATTGTTATAAGTTAAAATCCCATTAAAAATTATATTAGGAACATAGGAAATTAATTTAGGTTTTTGAGTTAGGTAGCGAGTTCAAACTAAGAGGGTCCTCCCTTTTGTTTGAACTCAGACTTGAACTTGAGGCCCGAATTTATAAATACGAATTAATTGGGCCCTTTTAGAGATAAAAATAAATAGAAAATCATAGTTACATTAGGATTGGCCTTAAAAAAAATGAGACGAGCTTCGCCGAAAAAAACATATATTGCGTGGCCCTCAATAAATGGTTAAATTAAAATACTTAGATTTCGGGATGGGCGGTTTAGCAAATTTCACGGCCTTCCCCAAAGATAATAACACGCTAGCCACTTTAAGCACGTTTTTTTAATAATCTTATCTTCTTAAATACGGGCGGACATTTCATGCGACCCAAATCCAAATCTCAAAAT
The DNA here is from genome assembly GCA_026770625.1 of Nicotiana glauca. Classification (NCBI taxonomy): domain Eukaryota; kingdom Viridiplantae; phylum Streptophyta; class Magnoliopsida; order Solanales; family Solanaceae; genus Nicotiana; species Nicotiana glauca. The sequence goes on from MU671973.1 coordinate 83,431, forward strand.
GTTGAATAAGAATGTGTCTAGGATCGGGGTGCATTTCATGTGACGTGATCCGAAAATACAATCTTAAACGACGTTCACTTTCTTAATAATTGACTAAAGCGGTAAGTAATCCTAAAATCGCATTATAGGTTCAACATATAGTAAAATCGGATTTATAGCCAAATATAGCAGTAGAGCGACCGTGCTAGAATCACAGAACTTGGGAGTGCCTAACCCCTTCTCCCGGGTTAACAGAATTCCTTACCCGGATTTCTGGTTCGCTACTGTAATACAGAATCAAACCCTTTGCTCGATTCGGGATTCAAACTGGTGACTTGGGACACTATAAATCTCCCAAGTGGCGACTCTGAATCTCTTAATTAACGAATCTCGTTTCGATTGTCCTTTAATTGGAAAAACTCCTTTTATTATACCCTTCGCGGGTGTAGTAGCAAAAAAGGAGGTGTGACAGGGTCGTCACACTTAAGCAAAGTGGCAGCATAAAAAAAAAGCCACATGGCATAATTAGTTACTAATTAGTTACTTAGTTAATAATTAGTTATTAGTTTTGAATTTAAATATCTATCAAAAACGAAAATAATTTTTTTTTAAAACTACCATCTCTCTCTCTCTCTCTCTCTATATATATATATATATATATATATATTAATTGATTACTTTATTTGAATAATAAATATTGATATTTTATAATTACTTATAATAATAAAAACGAAAATACAAATATATATAAATAACTACCCATTCAAATTAGGTGGGAGTAGTTTCAAGTTGGACTTTTAAAATTATTTTAAAAAAATTAGCTATAATAAACAAACAAAAAAGAAGAAAAACTACCCATTCAAATCGGGAAGTAGTTTCAAGTTGGAGTTTTAAAATTATTTTAAAATAAAAAATAAAAATAATGCAATAAAAAAAGCTCACATGGCACTATTAGTTGATAACAAAAAAATATTTATTAAAGTTAAACAAGAAATTAACTACTCAAACATGGGTGAGGGTTGGTTTAAGTTAGTTAATTTCTTTATTATATTTTTTAAAATCATTTTTGTTTTTCTTTTTCGAAATAAAAAGTGTATTTATTCATTAAAATTCAAACATTATTATTGAGAAAAATATAATAAAATTTAAAAGAAAAAATATTTTCAACAATAATAAAATATATATCTTCTATTATATTACAGAAATATTAGCGGACAAAAATATTAAACAAGTAATATGCTAATAATTTCTATTAACAATATAATTATACTAAATATTGGATAATATAATAAACGAAAATACATAACAAAAAAGTTATTTGCTGACTATATAAGTCGCTTTAATTTAATAGAGATTTTATTCATTAAAATTCAGACAATACATATTTTATTAATATAGCATAGGAAAAATAAATCATTGTGATAATTTCAATTGTAACATCAAAAAATTAACAACGTGACAAAATTTTAGGACAAAACTCCAACAAATTTGGAGACTCAAAAATTATTTACAAAGAAATTGATAAAAAATATACAATGAAGTTAACTACTCAAACATGGGTGATATAATAAAGATAAATACATAAAAAAAATATTCGATGACTACATAATTCCCTTTAGTTTAATCGAGAATTCGTTCATTAAAATTCAGACAATATTATTGAGAAAAATAGAATAAATTTAAAATAAAATTAACTTCAAGACTAATAAAAATATATATCTTCTATTATATTATAAAAATAAAGTAGCAGAGAAAAATATTAAATAAAGTAATATGTTAATAAAAATTTCTATTAACAATGTAATAATACTAAATATTGGATGAGATAATAAAGAAAAATACAAAATAAAAAAGTTATTCACTGCCTGTATAAGTCCCTTTAGTTTAATAGAGATGTTATTCATTAAAATTTAGATAATATTAGTAAGAACAGTAAAATAAATTCAAAATAACAAAATATTTCAATAGTAATAAATTATATATCTTATCTTATATAAAAGAAAGCGAGTAGTCAAAAATAATAAACAAAGTAATATACTAATAAAAAAAATTATTAACAATGTAATAATACTAAACAATGGATAATACAATAAAGAAAAATATATAATAAAATAGTTATTCACTAACTATATAAGTGTCATTAATGTGATAGAGATTTTATTATTGGATATATCGTATTGACAAATAAGATGATAATTTAAATTTATTAAAGTAATACGGTTTAATAGGATCAAACAAACCCGATCATAATTTAATTTAACTAATATTTTTTTTTAATATTTATTGCGCATCGCACGGCTACGACTACTAGTTCCCACGAATAAGTGGTCCGAGGACAAAAAGGAATGTACTAGAAGCAAAAGCCGTTAGACAAAGCAACGTGCAAAGCCTATTCTGATTGGACAACATCTTAAAAAAAATTCAATAGAAAAACAAAAAGAATAATAGGGTAATTCCGTAAATAAACGAAAATCAAGGTTTAAACTGAAAAGTAACTTTCTATAATTACTGTAACGACCCTCAAATTTCCACAATGGGGCAAATGGCTCTGTCCAAGCATGAACAAAGAACAAGTCTAGCATTAGTCTTCTCAGTTGAATCATTTCTACTAGTTTTGTTACTCTTCTCACTTGTCACCTCTTCATTCTCTGAGATCTTTTTCGAAGAACAGTTTGATGGTACTCATTATTTTTCTTTTCTTTATTCTTTTAATAATGCTATTTCATAGTTTCATTTTTGAGCTTGTTGTTTATGAAAAGAATTGATTTTTAGATACTTCTGGTTAGGCCCAATTAATTTTCTTTGCAAATATTGCCCATTTTGGTACATAGAATAAAACTGGAATGATTACAGAGAAGATTAGCATGGCCATGTTTAAGGATTGTCTGTATTTTTTTTATTACTATCCACTTAGAATTTTTTTCTTTCTTTAAAAGAATTGGGAGATTTTTGGATTGGATGAGCTTATGGCTAATTCAAATGAAGCATGAAATCAATTGGTGAACTTCTTTTTTGTGTCTTTTCACTAGTTCCATTGTATTTTATAGTTGATTGAGAAGTTGCTTGAAGAAAAAAATGTTTTTTTGGGTTGCTGAAATTATGAGCGAGTTTGAATGTATAATTGATACCTGGGGTGGACTTATTTTTGTATGATATGTTTGAATTATTGATGTAGTTATTAGTGAATTTATGTGCAGAAGAGTTAGATCAGTCCACTTCTGTATAATTTCTTGTTTCACAATGTCACAAGATTAAATCTTCTCTTTATTGATCCTTTTTTGCTGTGATTATACACTGATTAATTTTTTGTTTTCTTGTTTCTTTTCCCTATTTTTTTTTTTTTTGAAAAAGTTGATTGGAAGAGCAGATGGGTGAAGTCTGACTGGAAAAGGAGTGAAGGGAAAGCAGGTTCATTTAAGCATACAGCTGGAAAATGGGCTGGTGATCCTGATGATAAAGGTACTCTGACTCTTATCAGTTCTTTTTTGGAAGTCTTCGTGTGCGTAAAAAAGCTTTCAGATGGACTCTTCGGCTATTCTTATATGTTAAACTCTTCACTAATAATCACAAAAAAGAAAGGAGAAAAATTAAAATGGTCCACCAGATATCCACAGGCTAAATCCTCCCAGCCTGAGCATGAGGGGGGGG
>MU671973.1:92296-102536 GCA_026770625.1 Nicotiana glauca
TCTTCTATTGATATGATACTCATCTGCTCATTTTCAAATCGCTTATGTGATTTCCATTGCTTACAGCCTGCAGATTGGGATGATAGAGAATATATAGAGGACCCAAACTCGGTCAAACCAGAGGTAGTTCATACTGCACATTTTGTCAGTTTTCTTTGGTTTCTTATGCTTTGAGTTTGTTTTTGAATTTTTCCTTATTGCACTACTTTTACTCCAGGGATATGACTCTATTCCAAGAGAGATTCCTGACCCAAAAGCTAAAAAGGTTAGTTCAGCAGGCTTTAACGTACGCTGTCTTAATGTAATCCATGTTATGGATAATGTTCTGAAGTTACTTTTTCTGAGGTGTGGTTATTCTGAAAAGGCTCTTTTCTTTAGTTTTATTAATCAGTTTTTACTCCTTGGCAGTGAACTTTTTTATTCTTGTCCTCTGTAGTGATTTTTTTCGTTCAAATGTAGTTTGCTAACCAATTTTTCTGTTATATCACTACAAACATTCTTATTCTTTGTAAAACTAACTTTATTCCACAAGTGAGGTACTCGCTTGTCATCGCTGTCTTAGCGGGTTTCTTTCCTTTTTCAGTAGTAACAGAGGGGGAATGTGTACAAATACTTCATTGTCCTTCCATATATCATAATTGAGACACTTTAGAGGCCTGTTTACATCAATGAACTTACATCTTGTAACTTAGCAAGCTAAACTTGCAAAGTTGCTATTCTATTTTAGCCTGATCACTGGGATGATGAAGAGGATGGTATCTGGAGACCACCAAAAATACCTAATCCAGTGTATAAGGGTCCATGGAAACGAAAGGTATGTGAGAATCTTTCTGACTGCTAATTATGAAGCTTGAAATCTTCGAGTTGTAACTGGAATATCTACTTAGCAAGTGTATCTTATGTCCCAGAAAGTAAAGAACCATAATTATAAAGGTAAATGGAGGACTCCTTGGATTGATAATCCAGGTAATGGATGTATGCATTTGTATCGAGATGCATTTTAATACACTTGCCAATGTTCTGATTTTTGTCATTGTATTAAAAAAACCATTCTGATCTCTCTCTCTCTCCAGAATTTGAAGATGATCCTGACCTCTATGTGCTGAAGCCTATCAAATATGTTGGGATCGAAGTTTGGCAGGTAAGATGAGTTGTCTGAACTAGGATAATGTTGTCTTTTTTGGTAATTAGGAAAATATTAGGATACTGATGTGTCTTTTCATGGCTGCAGGTGAAGGCAGGTTCTGTATTTGACAACATACTGATATGCGATGAGCCGGATTATGCAAAGAAAGCGATTGAGGAAGTCTTTGCTAATAGGGAGGTCTGCTCTTGATCCGTTGTCCTATGTTGACTGGTGCTACCATCATTGCTTCTTCAAAACTTAGATTTCTTGAAACGAGTATCTGCAGGCTGAAAAGGAGGCTTTTGAGGAAGCAGAGAAAGTGAGAAAAGCAAAAGAGGAAGAGGTTGATACCCTGTTTTCATTTATTTAATGTATCATGTCTTTTCTGGGCGCAAGTGTTAAAATAGTGGGAATTTTCAGGAAGCTCGAAGAGCAAGAGAGGAAGGTGAAAGGAGGAGAAGAGAAAGGGATAGGGATAGGGACAGGCATAGAGATAGAAACAAGAGGGTCAGTGTTTCACATCTCTCTGAACTCAACATGCTCTGTGGTTTTCCTGCTTAGTTTTCTGCCATCATTTTCTCTCTTTTTCCCTTGCCCCATTTCTTATTTTATTGGAATTCCTTCCTAGTTCGAGATCGTAGCTACTCCGTTTCAATTTCTATGACTATCACTTTCTACTTGTTTAACTTCTTTGAATTATTCAGATTAGCTGATCATGACTTTGGTTATACACTTTATCTTTGACAACTTTGTCTTCCTTTTGTTAACAGATTTCAAACTCAAATAGCTTTTAATCTAAAAAGCCATAAGTTGGCTTTGGTTGCTCAATAAGCGTTCAATCAGACCTAATAAGAGCTTCTGGCAGTTATTTAGTCTTCATGTTAAACAAGTAAAGCAACAAAAAGCAATTCTAAAGATAAAACTTTGTAGTAGTCCATTAGGCCATTCTGTTATTCTATGTCAATGTCTCTTTTTCTTTCCCCAGTAATTCTCTTGGTTGAAATATAGTGTCTGAGTTGCTGACAAATTTTTTGTTTTGCAGCGCTATCGCCGTGATTATGATGATGACTATCATGTAAGCTCAGAATAAACTGTTCTTTTCTCCCAACTCTCTCGCTGATTTCCTAACATCTTCTTATAACCTCGCTTATCTTCTAAATCTTTGCTTTCTTGTCGCTCTTTGTGGGCTAATAAGAGTTTAAAAAGCTCTCCTACTTTTTTACTGGCTTATAAAATTAAATTTACTTCAGATGCTATGGGTTAAAAAACGTTTGTGGATTTGATTTTGTCATAAAAATTGTTGCAACGAAATTTAGTTGTAGTTCCAACAGATAAAGATTCATACATTTTGTATTTTGAACTTGTAATCTTATCTTCTGCGCATTGGAACATGCAATAAATTAGTCTACGAACAAGAAAATATAGAACACAAATGAAGAATGAGAAAGCAATAATATTGCATATGGAAGACATGAATTCTTGAAATTAATCATAAATCACAAAAAGAAAAAGTTTGGAGATTCTTTTGATAATGTATATCTGACATGGTTTCTTGTTCAATGGATGATCGATGTTGCTACATTTTTTTTTAAAATTGCAGGATGAACTTTGACTTGGTGTTCAAGGCCATGTTACATGACTTACATCTTCCATTCTTGAGAGGGAAATCTTAGCTTCATTCATTTGGGCTTTGTGTGTTCTCTTCCTATTGTATTTTACTCCAGCAGTAGCTTTATATTTGCGTAGTGCAATGTGTTAGGCGCAAGACAGTTATATTTTTCCATCTTATTTAGCTTCTTTTGAAAAGCTGCTTTGCCAAGCAAAATGTGGCTCAGTATTTGAAAATCTAGTTAATATTTGAGTATTATCTTACGTATTCAAGCCGTAAAAACCTCTTGCAAAATATAGGGTAAGAATGCGTACAATAAACTCTTGTGTCTTGGTCCTTCCTCAGATCCCGCACATAGCGGGAGCTTAGTGTGTGTATTGAGAACGAAGAACCTTTTGGTGTGAAGCATTTCATCCCCTCGGAATCCTGATTAGTGGAATAAGTGGACTTCGGACCTGTTAAATTAAAAAGAAAATAATATTCTCTGGTCTTTAACTAGAAAAAATTATCATATTCTTTTGTCAAATTGTTTTTTTGCTGCTCGTGACAAACACAGGGAAATTTATTTTGCATCTGCCTAACCTTAAGAGTGTTCGTTTGTCGCTTGAAAGTTTAAAACTTTTTCTTTAATTATTTTTTCCTTTTATGTGGAGTCTAGGGATGCAGTTTTTCTCTTTCACGTCACAATACGAGTTTAATTGATCTCGGTTTAATTCCTGCACGTCATGGAGTATTAATTTTTAAATTATAGTTCAAAATAAAAATAAAAGAATGAAAATATTTTTCATAATCATGTCAATCTTAAAATTCTGTTTTATCCTTTGAAATTCATAGAAACATGTTTATGGTCAAGACAAATCACAACAAAAGTCGTCTTTAACTCAAAGAATCTATATAGGGAATAATGTTTCACTCACCCAATTTGAAAAATTTATTGTCTAACTAACCAAATACTATATTCCTTCGTGCTTCCTCTTTGGTTTCGCAAGTGTTTTATCACTTTTTATTTTTATGTTTTATAATTATAGTGTCGGGGCTAACTTGTGTCACATGGACGTTTTATAATATTAGTTTATGCTTTTTTAGATCTTTAAAGAGTCAAAACTCACTTAGCTTCTTAAATTTATAAACTTTGCTGTGACTCTTTTTTTTAATAAAAAAATCAAATTAATTTTCAAATACATTTCCATTACATAACATATAATAGAAAGGGGGTATATTATGTAAAACTTTTAGTGATATCATTAGACTATAAGGTTTGATGATACAACCTACATTTATGTAAAACTTTTAGTGACATAGTTAGACTATAAGCTTTGATGGTACAACATACATTTAAGTAATTTTTAATCTCGTCATCAAGGACATGAGGATTAATAACACACTTATTATGTCGAATTCTTAGTAATACAGTTGAACTTTAAACTTTGATGGTGAACATAAGTAGTCTTCAATCTCGTTAAGTGATACAGTTAAGTAGTCTTCAATCTCGTTATCAAGTTTTTTGTTCTTTTCCTTTTAAGAACTCAATTTTTTTTTAGAGAAAAATCCAAATAAATAAATTTATTACTTGAATTTTCCTATTTCGCTCCATCTTTTAGTGTGCGTTTGGATATAAGAATTGTAAAAAAAAGAAAAAAATTTCAAGTGAAATTGGTATTTGAAAGTTAAAGTTGTGTTTTGACATAAATATAATTTTGGGCTATTTTTGAATTTTGTGAGTGATTTGAAGTAAAAAATTTGAAAAATAGCTTTTTGGAGTTTCGAAAATTTCTTCAAGTGAAAATTGAAATTTTTTATGGATAACTGCTGGTTTCGATAAAAAATGATTTTTTTTTAAAGTAAAAATTTTTGTATGGCCAAACGGCCCCTTACAATTGTCCGAAAAAGTCTTTTCTTTCACCTTTTTCCTCACATTGACCTGTAAAATAGCAGCAGCATAACGTACAACATCATCTTCCATGAATTGAATCACCGAAACTGCCCCTATTTAATTCCTAATATTCCAGTTACACCTTCATCGAACCTAGGTTCGGATCCAAACACTTCTAACCCGATTTGCTTCCTCTCTTCTCTTCCCTTTGCCTTCTCATAACTTTCGACGCTTCTACAACGACGCCGTGTATTGGTTACCGGAGGGCACAGCCGTCGCTCGCCGCCAAGTCCGCCGGTATAAAAAAAAGTACTCCACTTCTTCTGGTTTAGAACGCTCATTTTGCTTCCAGTTTGTAAGTTTACGCTTTTCTCTCATTCAACTTTTGTTCAATAATCACTGAGAGTTTTTTCGAATTCTGTATATTATGCTTATGTTTTCGCTTGTTTGAGTCATTAAGTCTTCATACGAAGAGCACAGGAGTTTCGGAAATATATGCACTTTTAGTTTGTGGTGCCTGATTTTGTAACTGATGGATTTCACTGTGATAAGATATTGATTGCTAATTCTTCAGCATAATATCACACGAAATTGTGATTATTTCCAGTCTGATTATTTTCTGTTTCTGTAAGATCAAAATTAAATAAAGTGGCTGTTATCTATCTATTTTGTGATCTCTTCATTTATGAAATATGGTGTTTGAACTTTAAACATTAATGTTTGATTTATGGTTTGTGAACTCACCTGTGTGAGCTACACATTGCCGGTTCCACTCAGAGGAAGGTTGTGGTAGGTTGAAAATAGTCACTAGCTGTTACTTGTATCACAAAGGAGCATTGCCTGCTAACCCCATGGAAAGAAAATCACTCTTTTGAGACAGTGATCGTCCCACGCCTCAAGCCATTCCTTCCTTCTGCATCTATTTACTATCACTAGCATCATTAAATTGTCAATATTGGAATGACGTTCCTCTTTAATATGCATATTTATTCTCCGTATTCCTCTCTCCCATGGTACCTTATTATCCTCTTATAACTATTGATATTGTCTGTCTCTTATATCATGAGTCCTTTCTTGAATTTAGATTCACTAAAAGGTAAGCTCATTAATCTTTTTCTCCATTTCTCTTCATCTCTCAGGATGCTGTCTCATATTTCATTCACTCAATGAAGTGCTGAGAATAATCAAGTGAGTTTGTTCTCTCTTAATGACTTCCCCTGAACGACTTAGGAGTTATCTGAAACAGGAGGACCGAGACTTAAAATTTGATGATGACTGGGAAGGGGATGATAAGAGAAAATACAGGTCAAGTAAGTCAAGGTCTGGGAACAGCGAAGAAGCTGAAGGTTTAGATAGTAATGGAAGAAGGAGAAGTACTGTGGACAGAAATGAGAGTCGGAAAAGATCAGGTGGATCAAGCAAAGCTGATGTTGATGAGGATGACTATGAGGCCGAAAAGGACTCCCGTTCTAAGATGAAGAAGAAGCAGGGGGAGAATACATTGGAGACGTTGAGCAATTGGTATCAGGATGGAGAACTTGGGGGCAAGTATGAAAATGGAGACAAAACAGGTGGTAGAGGAGAAATCCTATCTAATGAAAGTGTCAGAAGGAAATCAACTTCAAGGTTTTCTGATGGTGATGGTTCCCAGACAAGAAATAAAGGTAAAAATGAAAAGCTACATGGCGGGGACTCTGAAAATGCGCTGGAAAGAGATTCTCGACGTTTGGAAAGAAAGGAAAGCGCCAGAGAAAAGGGTCATGTGCTGTTGGACAGCCTTAAAGATCCAATTGGAGACAAAAATGATAAATACCCAGATAGTGACGAGAGAAAGATTGACTGCGATAGGAGTAAGAGAGGCAGATTGTATGCTACGGAGGAAGACAATGGAGTAAATGTGCCTATACGGGAAGATAAATTGGGCGTGGAGAGATTTGAGGAGCTTAGACAGCTAAAAAGTGCCACAAGTCACGATGTGGCTGACAGCCTTGAAAGGTCTGTGGTAGCAGGTGATGATGTCAGCTTAGGTGTGAGAGAGAGAAATAGGAGAGAGATAGACTACTCCGATAGGTCCAGGACACCCGAGAGGAGTGGAAGGCGTCATTACGACTCAGAAAGCGTTGAGATGGAATATGAAAAAAGAGATACTTTCAGAAGGAAAGAACAAGAAAAAAATGGTGTAAGAGATGATAAATCAAAAGGAAGGGATGATGGCTGGAGTGATAGAAACAGAGTTCGGGATGGTTCCAAAGATGGGTGGAAAAGAAGGCAAGGGAACTTTGTTGACAAGGAAATAAAAGAAGAAGAAACACCTTATGAACATGGCAGAGAGTGGGAAATGCCTAGACGTGGTTGGATTGACAATGAAAGGCCTCGTTCTGGTGGTAGAAAAGATGGAAATAGGACAGAAGCTTTGAAAACTTCATCAAAATATGGAATTTCAAATGAGAATTATGATGTCATAGAGATCCAAACCAGGTCTTTTGACTATGGTAGGGAGGAGGCGATATCTTCCGTAGCAAGAACAACAAAGTTAAACCAGAATTCTGATGCAAGATTGCCTCCAGATGATGAGAACTGTGCCTTTCCCAGGGATGGCAGGGGAAGAAACATGAATTGGCTAGCCCAATCTGGCCAAGATTTAAAGGATACATCAGGTGATGGTTCATATAGGGATGAGACTGAATCAAGGGCCCAGAAAGGAGATGCATGGTGCCAAACTTCCAATAGTGGTTCAGAACCTCCATATGGGAACCAAGAACCAACTTCGTTCAATAGAGCTGTTCCAATGGGTTCTAAAGGAAGTAGGGTTGGGAGAGGAGGAAGAGGGAGGCCTACAGGAAGGGATGGCCACCTGTTCGGACCTCCAATGCCAATGATGGGATCACCTTTTGGACCACTTGGAATGCCATCACCTGGATCTGTGCAATCTTTAGCTCCTAACATGTCACCTGCTCCAGGCCCTCCTATGTCCCCTGGTGTTTTCATTCCTCCATTTTCACCTCCTGTGCTTTGGCCTGGAGCCCGAGGTGTTGAGATGAATATGCTAGGTGTTCCACCTGGACTCCCACCTGTTCTGCCTGGAACTGGATTTCCCCCTAATTTGGGGAATCTGCCAAATCATGCTATGTTTTTTAATCAATCAGGCCCTGGAAGAGGGGCACCACCTAACATGTCTGGCTCAAATTTTAGTGTCCTAGTACCAGCAGGTCGGGGACAAGCTCAAGATAAAGCTAATGGAGGTTGGGTTCCTCCTCGAACTAATGCACCACCTGGCAAAGCTCCTTCTAGGGGTGAGCAGAATGATTACTCCCAAAATTTTGTAGATACTGGCACGAGGCCTCAAAATTTCATCAGGGAATTAGAGCTTACCAGTGTTGTTGAGGACTATCCCAAACTTCGAGAACTTATTCAAAGGAAGGATGAGATTGTTGTCAAATCTGCTTCGCCTCCCATGTATTACAAATGTGATCTGCTTGAGCAGGAGCTCTCCCCGGAGTTTTTTGGGACCAAATTTGATGTCATTCTAATAGACCCCCCATGGGAGGAATATGTTCATCGAGCTCCTGGTGTCACTGACCACATGGCGTACTGGACATTTGAGGAAATAATGAATCTCAAAATTGAGGTATGACTTTTGCATGTCAACTCGGTTATTTACTAATACCTTTACTGTTGCTTTAGAGTAGGATGTGGAGAACCTCAGGTGGAAATTATTTTTATAAGCAACATTTATTTTGACTTATACATTTATACCTTTATTGGTTTTTAAGTGGCTGCATAGTCGTGGGTTCTTAACTCTTCCTGTCAGCTTCTCCTTTCCGAGCCTAAATATGGTGTGAACTGTCTGTTCTCAGGCAATTGCTGACACTCCATCATTTGTTTTCCTTTGGGTTGGTGACGGTGTGGGGCTTGAGCAAGGGCGTCAATGTCTGAAAAAGGTATGTAGTTTAAATAATTTGACAAACACTCTATGCCGATTGCTGCGTTTGGTATCTTCCTTCTGCTGCTGCCCTTCGTCTCTCACACACAGATAAGGACAATTACAAACAGAGGCATTTGTTGATTGCAGTTTTCAATAATAGGTCATTGTGGTTTTTTGATACGTTGTTCTCTGTGTTGTGCAGTGGGGATTCCGCAGGTGTGAGGACATATGTTGGGTGAAAACAAATAAAACCAATGCAACTCCAGGACTACGGCATGATTCCCATACTTTATTTCAGCGTTCAAAGGTTCTTAACTTCTGTCTGCTCATTTTCCACATGTGTGTATTTTTCCATCATATATAACTTATGCTACTCTCTGCCATGATATAGGAGCACTGCCTTTTGGGTATAAGAGGAACTGTTCGCCGTAGTACGGATGGCCATATAATTCATGCAAATATTGACACAGATGTGATTATTGCCGAAGAACCTCCTTATGGTAGATTCTTTCTCATTCCAGGCAACTCTGTGAATAGTTTTTATGTTCACTTTGTGCAGATTAGAAATGTTAGTCAAGAAATATATGGTTGTAGAAACTGATTATGTTGCATCTGTTCGTCCACTGTCCAGTTGTTTGTTTCCCTATGTAAGTAAGATACTGGCAGAGACTGTTGAGGTTGACGTAACAGCACCAATTCGAAAATGTGGATTTCTCTCAAGTGATACACACAAATACACATTTATAGTTGTTTGTATTTAACAGCAAGATATATTTTAAGTTGTGAATACACTAGTTTGCATAACAAAATGGAAGTTTTTTTCAGTCTCATCTTGTTAGCTCATTATAAGGGAGAGATTGTCCCTTTTGGGGTTGATGGATTCTCCCTACCTTCAAATGACGCTTTTTCCTTTTCCTGTTAGTGTTTTTCTTCTCATTTGGTTTACTCATAAAATGAGAAGAGACAGATGGGGGTGCAGACTTTCTTATGAATTGCTCTTTTTATTAATTTTTTTTGGCTTTCTGTATACTTTCGGGCAGTTGTGGTGTTGGATATGCCTTTCATTGGAAACCTAGACTTCTACCAGAATTTTGTATGAACCTGTTTCGAACAAAACCTTCAGCTTTTTCTCTCTTAGTGCAACTGATGGTAGTCCTAGATTGATTGGTCTGCTATTCCCAAATTATGTAGCAGCTGTTGCTGGCTGCGGCAGAAAGTATAGAAGTTGTAACACTATCCTTTGATGCATGAAATGCATGTAATCTTTTATCATCTTGTATTCTCTCTGCTAATTTTTTAATCTGTCCTGCAATGAATGAAATGTTAAACATAATAAGCTGGCATTGTATCTCTGCACTGGTGGGTGTGCACAGTGGCTGAGCTCATTTTGAAGTGCTATTGGTCACTTTGCGCAGGTTCAAGTGCAAAGCCTGAAGATATGTACCGTATAATTGAGCATTTTGCACTTGGCCGGAGAAGGCTTGAGCTCTTTGGCGAAGACCATAATATTCGATCTGGCTGGTTGACTGTTGGTAAAGGGTTATCTTCATCAAACTTCAGTGCAGAGGTAAACTGTTAGCTGCTATCGTTTCTTTAGTTTGTTGATTTTGTTTCTGAGTATGAGACATTGCAAATATATCATCGCTGTCTTCCCACCCCCAACCCCCCAAAAAATGCTCTCAGATTTGTGGGGGTTTTTGGGGGGGG
>MU671978.1:0-19843 GCA_026770625.1 Nicotiana glauca
ATCTATTTGTCCATTGAGATATAAATTCTCTGGAAGTTTATTGTTCCTGCTGGTTTTATTTGCTTCTGCTGGGTTATTTTTGTTGACATCAAAGCTGTGCATCATTTGCTGTTAGACTACCATTGCTGATCCTATTTTCCATTAATTGAAGTAGATTCTCATTGATTTTTCGTTCTATTCCAGGTACATCTCTATTGAATGAAGCTGTAATTGCGAGATGAAGAAATAGAACTATAGTTTTGATAAACATTTATATATGTTTAGATTACTTGATATATGTAGAACTCAATTAAAAAAATGTGTATTCATTAGGAATAGTTAAATCTGTAATTAAACTTGGACCGGACTGTTACCTTATCTCTAATAGATCTTGTATCAGTATGCTTTAGAATATGCGATCTCAGTAATTAATAGGACTAAATAAACTAGTAGATTAAAAGGTTAAAAGTTATAGCCGTACTTAGGTGTCATGTTAAACTCTGAAGTTGTGTACATCTGTAGCGTTTTCTTCTGAAAATAACAGATCAGTTTAAATTCATAATTAGTTGAAAATTTGCAAGTTCATAGCTGTTCCACTTGAAAAATTAAATATGAATCAGTATCTGAAAGTTAAAATCACTTTGGTATTACTTCTGCGATGATATTTTGATTCTGAAATAGTTCGATTATGATTGCAACTAATTTAGTTTAAAGTCATTAGTGTTTACAAATAATTTCAAATGTTTTAGTAGAACAGTCTTCACAATACAATCTTAGTCTGTTTTTGACTTTGAAATCTCTTCTCTCATTAGATTCAATTTTGATTGATAATTAGAATTGGTAAATAAAGGAAATTTTCTGATAACTAAGTAATTAAATCAGTTTTGAATTCGAATTAGAATTGTGATAATCTGAAAATGAAGTAAAAAAAAATGTCTTCTATTGTGTGTTGTTTTTGAGTCAATGCCCTAATGAAAGGACCAAATTCAGTAGGTATGATAGTTATACAAGGGCCTGGTCCATACAGCACTAAAAATAGATTGGTTTGGGCCAGTAGTTCAGATATTCACATGAATGGCCTGAATCCGAACTTCAGCAAATTTAATTGGACTAGAAATTGCTACATGGGCTTTAGTCAAGCCCAACATGAATTAAAGCCTGAAAAATTATGAGTTTGTGGCACCAAAAATGCAAAAACCATCAGGAAATAATAAACAATTAAGATTTCTCTTTCGTTATTAGAGACGGAACACATAGAAAATATAGTATACTTTAGGTAAGACCTTTAATAAAAAATGAGATGAGCCTCGCCGTTTTAAATATACAATTGCGGGGCCCTCAAATAAATTGTTATAAAAATCTTAGATTCGGAAGGACCGTTTAGCAAATTTCACGGTCTTTCCCAAAGTTAACATAGACGTAGATACTTTAGGCACGATTTGTAATAATATTACCTTCCTAATACGGGTGCACATTTGTGTGACCCAAATCCAAATCTCAACGAAGTCGAAATGTGTTAAAAGCCACGGGCGTACTGGTACGGCGTGGTCCGAAATACATTTTCACGACGTTGCAATTCTTGTAAAATTAAATAATAAAGCGGAATATTAATAAATGCACATAAAACGGAACATATACAGAAATCAGATAAAAACAAATACAACAGTTGAGCGACCGTGCTAGAACCACGGAATTCGGGAGTGCCTAACACCTTCTCCCGGGTTAACAGAATTCCTTATCTGGATTTCTAGTTCGCGGACTGTTAACAGAGTCAAATTTTCCTCGGTTCGGGATTCAACCGGTGACTTGGGACACCATTAATCTCCCAACTGGCGACTCTGAAATTTAAATAAATAAATCCCGTTTTGATTGTCCTTAAATTAAAAAAAAAACTCCTTCCTTTTATTACATTCCTTTCCGGGGTGTAGTAAATAGCGGATAAAAAGGAGGTGTGACACTCCCTTGATTCTATTATTTACATTTATTGCTTACATTTATTGTGTTCTATTAATTGTTCTTCATTTATTGTTCATTATTGATTATAAAGAGCATTCACCAAAGCTATAAGTCCTTTACCGGTTGTCCATAACTTAGTATCGAGCTCGACCTCGAGGCCCCGTATAACTAGGCTCGAGGCCCCGATTCTCGGCCACTTGATTTGCTTAAACATACCGTATTTGAGTTCTTATCTTATTTTCTAATCTCACACTTAGCAGCTACTGCCTAACAACTACCATAAAAACATATCACGTATTTTTAGAATCACAAAATGAAATCTAATTATAATTACCATTTTTAAGGTAAACAATGATCAAGATACACCCCTTGGGACAGATACCCCAACAATCTTCCAAAGAATAACACAAGAATGCAAGGCATGACACAACTAAGAATTGTAGGCCAATTCAGGGCAAGTAGGAGTGTTAGTAAGGAAACTTATTAAAGAAACTCAGGGTCAACAATATCACAAACTCGGCACCATAACTAATCAGTAAGCAAGTACTTAACACAAACGGATCACATATAGCAGGTTCATTTATGCACATCAAAGGTTCCCTAGACATTGAACTCGATCAAACCTAGCACTAGCAGGCATGGGTCTACAGAACAGGATGATAGTAAAGCAGGAAACTATAGTAAGCATTGGGGTTCACAAATGGTAGAGTATCATGTTTGTCTAAAGAGTTCAGAATTCATATAGACATGATCATTTTAAGAAACTGAGCAAGTAGCAAGTTATGCATGAATGTCTTAGTATAGAGAAGTACAATCAAACAAATATTGGGCAAGAATTCGGAGCAAGGCATGAATATGGGTAAGCAACAAACATAGTAAACTCATGTACGCATAAACATAGTAGACTAAGAAGGTTCAAGATGGTCAAAGTTACACATAGTGAGCAGATGTCTAAGTCTAGGATTTAGGCAAGTTTAGATGCTAGAAAATACAGAACCATAGACTAACTTCAAAACGGATAGGATTGTAAACAAAGGTAACACCACATTGAAATCATATTGTTTTAAAAAATTCGAACAAGCATTTATATTTAGAACATGACCACAATTAAAGAAAAATAGAATTGCAAGAGTCAAGATAACCACCAGTTGCAAAATTAACGAACAAGAAAACTAAGTTCCAACAGCGACTCAATTAGAAATATTAAGAAGACAACGGCAGAGCTCCTAGAATCTCGATGCGTCAGAGTTCCCAAGAGTTTCGAATGAACCTCGAGCAATGCTCACACTGATAAAGGAGCAACAACCGTATTCCAATGGCCTTGGCTTCAGCCGACCAAGGTCTTAAATTTTAGAATAGTAGAATATGTGAGAGTGAGAGAGTAATAGTTATAGTTGTTCAGTGACTAAGGTCCGTTAAAGGGGGTTAGGGATGTGATTTATATAGTAGTAAAGATCAACACATAGTCAATCGAACACAAATAAGGAAAGAGAAGCATGCAAAATCACTCAGAATTAATTTAGGAGAAAATCGGGCAAACCCTAATTTGACTAGAATCACAGATTGGCTGAAGATCTTGTTAAATCAGACCCGTATAATATTGCCAAGGGCATATATAGACGAAAAATTGTCCCAATCTTATTGAGTATGTTCAATCTCTCTTGATTTAGTAGATTGGTCCTTGCCAAAACTTGGCAAGTACTAAGTAATACCATATTTATGGAATTAACAATGATATAACCACAAAAAGGTAAGCAAATCAGTGTAATAATCTATGAATGGATTGGATTCGGAGAAGAGCTAGAAGTGTCAGCTAGGGTTTGTGAGGAGAAGAGAAGATTCGAGAGGATCTGGGGGCGCCGAACGGGTAAAATGAGGCTAGGGTTTGGGTGAGGTTAATTAAAAGGGGGGAGATAGCTTATGGTCCGTTGATCTCTAAGAACAACAGCCAAGATTGGAAGAAGAGTGGGGTGGTCATTGAGACGGGTCGCGATCGGGTTTGTGAAGGGGTTGTTTGGTTTGGGATTCTGAGGCTTAATGGGATGGGCTAAATGTTTTGCGCCTTGATTTTAGTCTGAAATTAACTCAAAATTGGGCTACAATTTAAATACACGAAATCCATCAAAAAATAAATTATAAAAAAATAACTAATAAATAATAATAAAATATTATTTATGCAGTAAAATACGTAAAAAAATAGTAGCTTAATATTATAAATAAGAAATGATATTTTAGTATAAATAATATAATAAATACAATTATGTATAGAATATAAGTTATTATTGCAAAATCACGTAAATAGCTCAGAAATATAAATATAATTATATTAAATAGAGTAAAAATATTCTGAAACCTATATATAGATGAAAATAATAAATTTGGACAAAAAAATATTCTAAAACCTATATATAGATGAAAATAATAAATTTAGACGATTAAGTCATCATAAAATAATTTAAGGGGTAATTAATAAATATTCAAGTAATTTAAATGCAAGATAATTAATTTTAAAGCTCTAAAAATTATGGAATTATAAAAATACTTGCATAAATCTTTTAAATTAAATAATGATGCAAAATGATATTTTGAAAGTATATATACTTATTTTAAAAATATGAGGGCAAAACGGGTATCAACAAGGATATCTAATTTCGGCCTCACCTAAGGTCCTGCTAACGTAATAAATTGGAAATTGCATACCTTGTTCTTCCCCAACTAGGACTCCACTTACTACTATCTTTAATACTGCCAAGTACAGATATAGTCGTTCGTCTGCCTTTGGTGTGTGGAGCAGTGGCGAGCTCGATAGATATCCCTTAAGTTATTCCAAGGCACGTTGGCATTCCGGAGTCCATGTGAAGTTGTTTTTCTTCTTTAGTAACGAGAAAAATTGATGGCTCTTATCGAAAGACCTCGAGATAAATCGTCCCACGGCGGCAATGCACCCGATTAACCTTTGCATGGCCTTCATGTTGTCAAATACCGTGATATCCTCTATAGCTTTGATCTTGTTGGGGTTGATCTCGATTCCTCGGTCGGATACCATGAAACCAAGAAATTTACCTGATTCGACTCTGAACGCACATTTTTTCGGATTCAACTTCATGTTGTAATTCTTTAATATACTGAATGTTTCCTACAAATGCTTTAAATGGTCCTCTATTTGCAGGTACTTAACCAATATATCATCAATGTAAACTTCCATGGATTTTCCTATTTTTTTCTTCGAACATTCGGTTTACCAGGCGTTGGTAAGTGGCACCGGCATTTTTTAATCCAAATGGCATATAGCAATATGTGCCATACTTAGTGATGAAAGATTTCTTTTTCTAATCATCCGAGTTCATCCGTATTTGGTTGTACGCGGAGTAGGCATCAAGAAAATTGAGTATCTCATAGACGGCCATGGTATCGATCATGCGATCGATGTTGGGAAAAAGGAAAGAGTCCTTGGGACATGAATTATTTAAATCTTTAAAATCTACACGCATTCTCAGTTTGTTCCTTTTTTAGGGACTACTACTACGTTTGCTAATCATTCTGGGTATTTGACTTCCCAAATGGACCCTATTTTTAGGAGTTCAGTTACCTCGTCCTTGATGAAATCATGTTTGATCTCGGACTGGGGTCTCCCTTTCTACTTGACCGGGTGGAATTTCAGGTCCAGGCTTAACTTGTAAGTGATTATCACCTGTGATATCCTCGTCATGTTGAGATGGGACCAAGCAAAACAATCTATGTTAACTAAGAGAAATTGAATGAGTTTTTTCCTGAGCTTAGAGGTTAACCCCGTCCCCAGGTATACCTTTCGATCGAGTAGATGTTTAGTCAATGTGACTTGCTCCAACTCTTCGACCGTTGATTTTGTAGCATCGAAATCATCGGGGTACCATAAAAGATCTGGGAACCCCGTAATAATCATTGTCATCGGTCCCCTATTTATCCGATTGGATCGTGACTGGTGTCGATAATTGCTATTTAGTTTCCTACTTTGTGTTCGAACTTGGTTCCTTCAATATCATCAGTATTGATTCTGGAATCACCTCTTTGACTGCAAATATTTCCATTGCGACCGGTTGCTCCCCATAGATCATTTAATCCCTTCTAGTGTTGGGATTTTAACACCTGGTGAAGGGTCGAGGGCAACGCCCTTATATTGTGGATCCATGCCCTCCCGAACAGGGCATCGTACCTCATGTCCCTTTCGATCACATAAAACTTGGTTTCCTGGATGGTCCCAATAGCGTAGTAATGTTATTTCTCCCTTGGTAGCTTCACAAGCCATGTTGAATCCATTTAGCATTCGGGCTGCAGCACGATTCGGTCCTGTAGGTCGAGTTGTTCTATGACCCTCGATCAAATGATGTTGGCCGAACTACCTGGATCAATTAACACATGATTAACTCAAGATATATTCATGAGTGCAGATATTACCGGTGCATCGTTATGGGGCTGTACGATTCCTTCTGCGTTCTCATTGCTAAAAGACAAAGTTCCTACTAGTATATAATGTCGAGTCTGATTCTCCCTTTTGATGGATACTTTGATGCGCTTTAACATCGGGCCTTGAGGAATGTCGACCCCCCCCCCCCGATGATCATGTGAATGATATGTTGAAGCTCTTTTTGCTCGGTTTGTTTATTGGAGTCCCTATTTCTGAAATGATTCTTGGTTCGGTCAGTCAGGAATTCTCGAAGATGTCCGTTGTTGAATAACCGGGCTACTTCCTCCCTCAATTGTTGGCAATCTTCTATTATGTACCCGTGAGTGCCATGATATTTGCACATCTGGTTTAGATGCCTTTGGGCTGGGTCGGATTTTAGAGGTCTAGGTCATTTGGGATCTTTGATGCGTCTGATAGCCGCTACGATCACAGCAACATCAATAGTAAAGTTATATTCTGAAAACCTCAGTGCTTTTTTCGGTCTGATAGGCCTATCGAAACCAATCTTGCTCATGATTCCCCAATTGTTCTGGCCTCGGTCATTTCTTCTTTCATTTTGTATGGAACTCCGTTCGGACCCATTGCTTCGTCGGTCCTCATTGTATGGCTGATATCGATCCATTTGACCTTGGTTCACGATCAATATCTCTCTTGACTCTGTTGATGGTTGTAGTAGGATAAACAGAGCCGGAGGGAGCACCCAGTTCATCATCTTCGACTCTGATCTTTGATTGATATCGGTTATGCACATCAGCCCAAGTTACAGTCTGATATTCTACCAGATTTTGCTTCAATTGTTGTGAAGCCACCGAACTTCAAACATTGAGTCCTTTGGTAAAATCTTGAACGGCCCAATCATCAGCGACCGGTGGCTGGTCCATCCGTTCCATTTGAAATCCGGATACAAACTCTCTAAGCATTTCGTTATCTTTTTTCCTCACTTTGAAGAGGTCTGATTTTCTGGTTTCGACCTTGAAAGCCTAGCATGTGTTTTCACAAAAGAGTCTGCAATCATACCAAATGAGTAAATAGAATTAGGAGGTAAGTTGTGATACCATATCATGGCTCTTTTTGATAAGGTTTCTCCAAATTTCTTCAGTAAGACAGACTCGATCTCATCATCCTCCAAGTCGTTTCATTTGATGGCGCATGTGTATGAAGTGACATGCTCGTTTGGGTCAATCGTTCCATAGTACTTAGGAATCTCGGGCATGCAAAAAATTTTAGGGATCGGCTTCGGAGTTGTGCTCGGAGGGAACGACTTCTACATAAATTTCTTGGAATCTAAGCCTTTCAATATTGGAGGCGCTCCCGGGATCTGGTCGACCCTAAAATTGTAGGTTTCCACCTTTTTGTCATTTGCTTCGATTTTCTTTTCCCCTGATTCTATTTGTTTTGTTAGCTCCTCGAGCATTTTTATGATTTTGGGTTGTTACCCGACTTGTTCCCATTTGACCTTTCTGCGACCGGTTCCTCCCTGCGAGTGATATCACGAGACTGGTCGGGTTGGATCCTTCTCAGTACGCGGTTCTGGTTTTGTAACTAAATTATTGCCGCCTGTTGAGCCTGCAACATTTCGAAGATCATCCGTAGATTAACCCCATCTCCTTCATTGTTTTGAGTATTTTGTGTCGTTGACCGGGCTCCACTACGGATGCTATTCTCAGGGTCAGTAGGGAAGCTTGTGTCGATAGCCACATGCAAATTAGCGTCCAACGGGTGTGCAATTGGAACTCCGATGGAAACAAAGGGTAGTACATCGTTACCGGGCGCTATGTTATTGTTTTTACAATGGTGACTAGACTCACCGTCAATAGGTAGAGGTGATAATTCTGAGTTTGACATTTTGAGTTTAAACCTGAAATAAAAGGCACTTCAAAGAACAAGTGAAAAATAGTAGTATGTGTTATGGCAATTCGTATCAAATAACCACCATTATCCTTAGCTCCATGGTGGGCGCCAAACTGTTTACCCTCAAAAATAATAATTGAATTTATACGCAGTTTTAAGGATACGTGATATAATTTGACACAAATTGAGAAAACAGATTAATATTGAAATCAATGACAGAAAAGTGAATGCAAACCACACAAGTTGAACAATATTAGCTTTGGAGGTTGGTCACCCTCGAGTCAAAAAATGCCTCAATCGATGTCAGAATAACAAGATAATAAGAACTCAAAATAATAGTGTATTGCTTTTGGATGTGTGTTATCATTCTTTACAAATGATCATACCCCCTTTTGTATTGTAGAGGAGTCCTACTCTAGATACAATTCTATAAAAGGTAGAAAACTTCATAATTTGCTAACTAATCGGCCTCTACTTGATACGTGCCAAGATTCCCGCTGTGATATCCGACCGATTGCGAATATGTTAGCCTTCCGTTATTAGGTTCGATAAAGTTTCCTCGATCTTGTTCGGAGTCGTAGTTGGTTCCGGAGTTACGAGCTCGACGATCTAACTTCGCACTTTAGTTCGATATAATTCAGGACCGAGCTTCAACCCATCACGTTTCAGTACCGACTTGTCATGCTACATATGAGCTCGATTTTTATCATATACGGTAATATAAAATTACATTGTAAATATACTAGCGTTTTGAAACCCGAACTTTCACTTGGTTAATTCTGTCAATACGATTATACCAACAATTAGGAGAAAAGGATTTACGTAATTATCAAAATCCAATATAGGGAAGATTTGAAACTAGCCCAAGAAAAGAAAAGCAAGCCAGATAGTACTAATATTAGTTATCTGGGATGACATACTAAGCTAGCGTTTGGTCGTATATTCCCACATTTATTTTGAAAAATTTGATTTGGATGAAGTTTGGTTTGAAGATAAAAATATGTTTAGATATATGTTTTCAAAACACATTTCTCAAATTTATTTTGGAAAAATATGTATATTATTAGGGATTTGGCCCAAAACCAGTTATGGAGCTGGAATTGGAATTTGGAATTTGAAATTTTGCCAAAATATAAGCAAAATTTATGGTCAAACATGTGTTTGCTAAATAAAATCCGAAATTATTTTGACAAAATCTATGGCCAAACGGGTTAGTACTTCATCTGTCCCAAAATTAGTTATCTGACTTTTAACTTTTAGCCTGTTTGGCCAAGCTTATTTTTGGCCAAAAGTGTTTTTTTTTTTTTTGCCAAAAGTACTTTTGGCCAAAAATTGAGGTGTTTGGCCAAGCTTCTGGAAGTAAAAAAGTATTTTTTAAGAGAAGCAGAAGCAGTTTTGGAGAAGCAGAAAAAAATAGCTTCTCTCCAAAAATACTTTTTTGAGAAACACTTTTGAGAAAAATACCTTAGAAGCAGTTTTTAAGAGCTTGGTCAAACACTAATTGCTGCTCAGAAGTGCTTTTCAAACTAATTAGCCAAACACAAACTGCTTCTTGCCAAAAGTACTTTTGAGAAAAGTACTTTTGAAAAAAAAATACTTCTCAAAATAAACTGATTTTTGCAGCTTGGCCATGACATGATATTTATCTTGTAAGTACCAAAATTGTCTTCACTTTCATAAAGAAACTTACTGTACTTGCTTCCTTACCGAGTATGACATTAATTTCTCTATTCAAATTTAAAAAGTCAACTGTATATCCATTTTTTGGCCCACCTTCATTCATATAATAAATCTCTTGTTGTAATTATCTTAATATTCAATTGAAAAGAAAATGGAATACTATTTTCTATCAAACGAATTACTTTTTGTTTTCAAAGACAAAAAAACTATCATTTGAAAAATTGGAAAAGGTCCAATTTTATCCCTAAACTATGGTATATGGCTTACTTTTGTTCTTCGTTTGTAAATTGGGTCAAAAATATCCTCGACATTAGTAAAGTGGGCCAAAAATGTCCCTCAACTTAACACAATGGGCCAAAAATGTCCCTCAACTTAACAGCCCTCCACACAAGCCATTTTAATCCTACATGGCATCCACGTGGCTGTGACATGACAGCCACATAAGCGGACAATCCTCTAAACTCGCTCCGACCCATTTTCAAACAATTTTAACTCACAAATCTAGGAATCTTGGTTATTGTATGTAGTTGCAAATCAGGGAGCTCATTGATCTTCCTTACCATTTTTTGTTGAAAAACTAGATATTTTGGACAGTATTTTGTTAACATTTTTTTTTTTTGCACAACTGGACAGTGTAATGTTATTGCAGTTTTTTTTTTAAATCTGGACAATTTGGAAAGTGTTTTATTTACAATATTTTTTTTTTGCAAAACTGGACAGCTTTGGGCAATTAATGTTACTGCATTTTTTTTTTGAAAAACTGGACAGTTTGGACAGTGTTTTATTTATAGCGATTTTTTAGTGTAATGTTACAGCAATTTTTTATTTTTTTTTGCAAAACTGGAAGTTTTGAACAGTGTAATGTTACAATAGTTTTTTGTTTGAAAATGGGTCGGAGCAGGTTTAGAGGGATGTCCGCTTATGTGGTTGTCATGTCACAGCCACGTGGATGTCATGTAGGATTAAAATGGCTTGTGTGGAGGTTAAGTTGAAGGACATTTTTGGTCTATTGTGTTAAGTTGAGGGATATTTTTGGCCCACTTTATTAACGACGAAGATATTTTTGGCCCAATTTACAAATGAAGGACAAAAGTGAGCCATATACGTAGTTTAGGAATAAAATTGGATCTTTTCCGTTTGAAAAACATCTCTTTCGGCTTTTCTTCAGATTGTTTAATGAAGTTAAGCAAATCCATATATTTAACGCCTCAAGTCCAAACTCTAAATTGAATTTAATATTTGTGCTTATAACATGTAACTAATTTCTCCTAACAAGACTTGGAAAATATATAGTAATAATCTGCTGTAGTCAGTCAAATTAATTCTTTACCCTTAATGTTGTTCTTACCTTTCCAAGTTTGTTTATGGACTACTAAGAGAAACTTTTTAGAATAGTGTTCTCTCTGTTATAATTTATGAACATATTTGATTGGCCACGTAAGTTTAAAAAAAATGAAGATTTTTAAAATTTATGGTCCTGAACAAGTCAAAAAGAGGTCTTAGAATATTTGTGTGTTTATAAAAATTTCTCATTAAGAATAAAATTTTAAATTTAAGCTAAATTATTTCTAAATTTATAAAGGTATCATTCTTTTTGACAGGAAAAGAAAAATTCACCTATTACGGTATAATTTAGTACAGCGCCATATAGAAGTTAATATCAAAGGAAAGAGATGTCCATAATCAGAACTTAATTCAAACTTAAAACACTACGTAAACCAGTACGAAGCTCACACCATGTTATCAAATCTAAACTGCTGGCAGAGAATCAGGGGCTGATCATTTGTTTTTTTTTTTTTGAATCCCTGGATCATCATACCTACTGTCATTGTCAGATATTTAACAATTTTATTTCTCATTTGTCCACTATTTTTATTATCTTAATTAATCCAACTTGCATATTGATAGTAATATAAACAATCTCTAATTATGTGCTCCCAATTGCCCCTCTCTCTCCCCTATTCATGGCAGCCTCAATATCTATTACTAATAGCCTGTTTGGCCAAGCTTCTCCAGAGGCAAGAAGTGTTTTTTTTCCCAAAAGCACTTTTTTTTCCTAACTTGAGGTGTTTGGCCAAGCTTATTTAGGAAAAAAAAATGCTTTTGGGAAGAAGCAGAAGCAGTTTCAGAGAAGCAGAAAAAAGTAGCTTCTTTCCAAAAGCAGAAGCAGAAGCAGTTTTGATTTTTCTTCTTACCTAAAATACCCCTAACTAAATATTGTATATACCAAAATAACCCTTAAACCTAATACTTAGGATATTAATTTATAAATATTTCTTCTTATTTTTAGGAAAACTTTCTAATATATAGTGACTTTAGGGGTGAATGCTTTTATATTTGTTGAAGGAATTTTAATATATTTAACTTATATTAAAAGAATTAAGTACTTTTTAATTTTATTTTTATATTTTACTTAAATAAAATATATTTTTTTAATTATTGCATGTAATAGCAAAATTTTTAGATTATTTATTTACTTATAATATTAATTATTAAGTAAATCTATTCATGTCCTTATTCGTAATTTGACACTTAAAAGCACTTTCTAAAAAGCTTGGCCAAACACAAATTATTTCTCAAAAGTGCTTTTCAGACTGATTAGCCAAACACAAACTGCTTCTCCCCAAAAGTACTTTTTTCAAAAGCACTTTTAAAAAAAGCACTTCTCAAAATAAGCTGATTTCTCCAGCTTGGCCAAACAGGCTATAAAACATCACTCCATCATCAATAGGGAGAGGGGCGTGTAGGTATTTTCTTGTCAATAGAGTAGTGATAGTTTATTTGCGTTGAACACTACTCCTCATGTTCACAATAAGTGTCCAATTTGCTTTTAGCACGCCCATTAAGAAAATACTAAATTCTATACAAAAATACCTACTATGACTAAACTACCCCTAATTAAACATTTAATGTGAGGAGTGAGAAAATTTTTTAGGGATATGTCCATAGGGGTTATTTTGTAAAAATAAATTGAATTCTTTCTTGATTACATAACTAGACACTTATTTTGAACCAAAATGAAAAAGTAAATTGGACACTTATTGTGAACTGGAGAAAGTAGGAGACAGGAGATAAAGAAACCAAAACTTTGAAGTTTAGAGAATTAATCACATTCAGAGATAATTGAGAAATTTTATAGAGTAGTATACTGTACGTAGATCTAGCTAAAGAGGTCTCTGTCACGACCCAAATCTTACATGTCGTGATGATGTCTATCGCAATACTAGGCAATACGACAATCACCATAACCAGTGCATCTTTAAACTTGGAAAAACATAGTAATATAAGTTCAAGAGAAAATCTCATAAATATTAGTATGAAAATACCGCAACTCAAAACAATATCCCCAAAAATTCAGGTGTTAGTGAGTACATGAACATCTATACAATAACATGGTATGAAACACTATATAGGAAGGTAGAACAGTATAAATAAAAATTAAAGATAAATGCGGAGAGTCAAGATCTGGGACGCCAAATCAACTACGTCGATAATCTTCGAACTGATAAAGCTCCACAATCAGCAACTAACGTGCCCGAAAATACTTGGATCTACGCGTGAAGTGCAGAGTGTAGTATGAGTACAACCGATCAGTGTACTAAATAATTAACAAAACTAACCTTTGGGCTGAAAGCAGTGACGAGATCAATCAATACAGTCCAAACACAGAGTTTAGCAGTACAAAAATGACAGGAAATAGGACAATAATATCTCAGAAAAAACTCATAATATGTTCATACACAGTACATAAAATGTTGACATGCTTTCAGGTTTAACAGTTAAGCTCAATACAAATAAAATATGACAAGTATGACTGATATGAGAAATGTGACATCTCTATATCTATATGCCGATATGCATATCATATGTGATGCAACACAATAAAAAACTCACGTACTTACACTCTCAGAGTACTCAATCTGACTGTCTCAATTCTCACTCATCACAAGCAATCACTCAGCACTATACGGTACCTACGCTCACTGTTGGTATGTCAGACTCCGAAGGGGCGGATCCTACCAAAGCGCTAATAAGTGTGCTGCAGCGTGTAGTATGATCCCATTGTAAATCAATAATACCTGCTACGGCATGCAACCCGATCCCATCATGAGTCAATAATACCTGGTGTGGCGTGCAACCTGATCCCATGGAAAAAATTCAACTCGATGTTGAGTCTGATCATCATGGAAAATATAACAATATAGTACTGAGCAACAAGGTGCCCCCTGCTTATCCCAACAAAGTCCCAGTTGCAGACCCAATGGACGTTAACTCATTTGTGACCCTCGATGCCAACCTGCCGACCGACCCTAAGAATAGCGTTCGCGAAGGAACCCGACTAAGGACTCGAGGTACGCACGAAGGTGAAGGCAACGAGATCAATCTGCGGTTGATCAACAAAATATTATAGCCCCAACAGGTGGCGATAGCAAAGCTACAAAATCAAAGCCCAGCAAATTTGAGCCCAAACCATCTCGAGAAAACACCCAAAGAAACGAGCAAGTCACAGAAAGGCCGGGTGAAACTGAGACCGAAAGTAACCCCGAAAAAATAAAAATTCTTGGGGAACTGAAAAAGCGGGTGGAATTGGGGAAAAAAAATTGAAGCCAATGATAAAAAGGTGGATACCAATAATTCCAGAGTTGATCAAATCCCAGGAGCACCTCTGATATTGAAAGGCCTGGACTCCAAGAAATTTGTCCAAAAGTCTTTTCCTCCGAGCGCGGCACCGAAGCTAATCCTGGAAAAGTTTTGCATGCATGATATCCTGAAGTATAACAAAACACGAATCCAAATGAGCACGTGACCTCGTATACGTGTTCCATCAAGGGAATTGACTTAGAAGATGACGATATTGAGTCGTATACCATGTCAAAGGGAGATATGATATGGTATCATAACTTGTCCCCAAATTCTATTGATTCTTTTTCTATGCTTGCATATTCCTTTGTAAAAGCACATGTTGGGCCCATCAAGGTCGAAACGAAAAAAACAGACATTTCCAAGGTAAAACAAAGAGATAACGAAATGCTCAGGGAATTTGTTTCGAGGTTTCAAATGGAATGGATGGATCTGCATCTAGTTGCGGATGATTGGGCTGTTCAGGTGTTCACTCAAGGACTGAACCCCCGAAACTCCTTAGCTTAGTAGCAGTTGATACATAATTTGATAGATTACCTAGTGGTAACCTGGGCTGACATCCATAATAGGTACCACTCAAAATTAGAGTCTAGGATGATCAGCTCGAGGGGGGGGGGGGCTCCAGGTCTATTTATCCCATCAATGCTATTATAGATATAAGAGAGTCGTCGATCATGAACAAAGACCGAATAGGGACTGATATCAACCGTACAAAGGATATTGAAGGGGTAACGGATTTGGGCATAACCTTGCGAGAAACAAAAGAAGGAATAATCGAGGCCATAGTAGCCGAGAACATATGGCTAAAAATGGTTTCGATAGGCCACTCGGGGCCAGGGAAGCACCAAAGTTATCAGAATATAACTTCAATGTCGATGTTGCTAGCATCATATCTGCCATCGGGCGCATAAATGTTACCAAGTGGCCTCGACCTTTACAGTTCGACCCTGCCCAAAGAGGCCCTAACCTAATGTGTAAGTATCATGTCACTCATGGTCGTAGAACCAAGGACTACCGAAAGTTAAGAGAAGAAGTAGCCTGGTTATTCAATAACGGTCATCTCCAGGAATTTCTGAGTGATCGAGCCAAAAATCACTTCAGGAACAGGGATTCCAACAAACAAACCAAACAAGAGGAACCACAACACATCATAAACATGATCGTTAAAGGGGTTGATGTACGCTAGGGACCCATACTAAAGCGCACTAAGGTGTCCATCACAAGGAAAAAACGAGCCCGAGATTACATCCTGGAAGGAACCATTTCGTTCAATGATGAGGACACCAAAGGCATCACACAACCGCACAATGGTGCACTGGCAATATCCGTACTTATAAAAAAAATTTAATTTAAACATGTGTTGATTGATTCAGGTAGCTCGGCCAACATCATCAAATTGAGGGTCGTGGAATAATTAGGTCTACAAGACCAGATAGTGCCTGCAGTGCGAGTGTTGAACGAATTTAATATGGCATATGAAACTACTAAAAGGGAGATAACACTACCGAAACTACCCAGGAAAAAAAATTCTATGTGATCGAAGGGGATATGAGATATAATGCTCTATTCAGAAGGTCATGGGTTCACAACATGAGGGCAGTACTTTCGACCTTGCACCGGGTATTAAAGTTTCCTACATCTGGAGGAATCAAGATAGTGTACAGAGAAGAGTCGTCCACAAAGGAAATGTTCGCAGTCGATAAAATACTCCTAATACCCACCGTCTCGACACTAAAAGGTGGGGAGTCGGCTAGAAAGGTCAAAGTAAAATAGCAATCACCAATACCAGTCCTGGCCGAACCAGAGGGGAGAGAAGTTGATGAGAAAGATGTTACGGAGTTCCCAAATCATTCATAGCTCCTGATGATACAGATTCCACCAAATCTACAGTCGAAGAACTGGAGCAAGTTATATTGACCGAACACCTACTGGATTGAAAGGTATACCTGGGCATGGGGTTGACCCAGGAAATAACTCATTAGTATCCTTAAAATTAACATATCCTGTTTTGCCTAGTCCCATCTTGATATGACAGGGATCCCACTGGAGATAACCACTCACAAGCTGAGTTTGGATCCGAAGTTCCACCCGATTAAATAGAAGAGAAGGCCTCAGTCCAAAATTAAACATGTTTTCATCAAAGAAGAGGTATCTAAACTACTTAAAATAGGTTCCATGTGAGAAATTAAATACCCAGACTAGTTAGCTAATGTAGTGGTAGTGCCTAAAATGGGAAATAAATTAAGAATGTGCATAGATTATAAAGACTTGAACAAGGCATGCCCTAAGGACTCTTTTCCTTTGACAAACATTGATCGCATAATCGATGCGATGGTCGGGCACGAGATGCACAGTTTTGTCGACGCCTATTCCGGATACAACCAAATCCATATAGACATGGTCAATCATGAAAAAACTTCCTTTATCACTATATTTGGCACCTACTGTTACAATATAATGTCGTTCGTACTAAAGAACATCGGCGCCATTTATTAACCCCTAGTAAACTGGATATTCAATGAATAAATAGGAAAACCAATGGAATTTTATATTGACAACATGTTAGTTAAGTCCCTACGAGCAGAGGACCATTTGAAACATTTGCAGGAAATCTTTGACATATTAAAGAGATACAATATAAAGCTAAACCCTGAAAAATGTGCATTTTGGGTCGGATCTAGAAAATTTCTTGGGCTCATGGTGTCCAACCGAGGGATCAAGAGCAATCTCGATAAAATCAAAGCTATAGAATACATCATCGTAGTGGACAATGTCAAGGTAATTCAGAGACTAACCGGGCGCATCGCCACCCTAGGCTAATTCATATCTAGGTCCTCGGATGAAAGCCATTGGTTTTTCTCGCTATTGAAGAAGAAGAATAACTTTCATTGACTCTGGAGTTCCAATAAGATTTGGAAGAATTCAAATGGTACCTTTCAATTCCACCCCTATTGCATACTCTGAAGGCGGACGAGCGGCTATACCTTTTGTTGAGGGTATCCAAAGTGGCGGTAAGTGGAGACTTAGTCCGAGAAGAAGAAGGTACGTAATTTACTATTTACTATGTTATTAGAACTTTAGGTGAGGCCAAAACAAGGTGTATCCTCACTTGGAAATGCTGGCGCTCGCTTTTCAAAGCGCCTCCAGAAAGTTAAAACTGTACTTTTAATGCCACCCCATATATGTAGTAACCTCTTACCCACTAAGGAACATTATGCACAAACCTGAGCTCTCGGTTCGATTGGCTAAATAGGCCATAGAAATTAGAGGGTATGATATCGAATATCGACCCTGAACCGCCATTAAATCATAAAATTTGGTAGACTTTGTGGGCGACTTTACCCCGGCCTTAATACCCGAAGTTGAAAAGGAGTTATTGCTAATCTTGGGGACTTCCTAGGGAATCTGGACCCTTTTTACTGGCAGTGCTTCGAATGCAAAGTGGTCCAGACTCGATATCGTGTTGAAGCCGCCTACGGGAAACGTAGTTAGGCTGTCTATTCGAACTGTGAAATTGACTAACAATAAGGTTGAGTATGAGGCCATAATTGTAGGTCTCGAATTAGCTAAAATCCTTGGGGCCGAGGTGGTCGAAACCAAGTGTGATTCCCTCCTTATGGTAAATCAAGTTCATGAAACGTTCGAGGTAAAGGAGGAATGAATGTGAAGGTTTTTAGACAAATTGCAGGTAATACTACATCAGTTCAAGGAATGGACTTTACAGCATGTGCCTCGAGATCAAAATAGCGAGGCCGATACTCTGGCAAACTTGGGGTCATCGGTTGATGACGATGAATTCGGCTAAAAAATAGTCGTACAACTCATGAAATCAGTGGTGGAAGTATGCCGTGCGAAATAAATTCAGCAAGTTTTAACTTGGGATTGGAGAAACAAGTACATAGACTATTCGAAGACTTTGTTCAGAAGAATGCTTGACGGTCCGCTCACCATATGATTGGGGCCGGGAGATACCAAATATTTCTTGAGAGAAGTTAACGAATACACATGCGACAATCATTCGAGGGCATAATCTTTGATTCAAAAGATAATCAAGGTCAGCTATTACTGTATCAACATGGAAAAAGATGCAAAAGACTTTGTATGAAGATGCGATGGCTGCCAAAGGCACGCGCCGATGATCCACCAACCCGAAGAGTTGCTCCATTCACTCTTGTCCCCATGGTCGTTCATGAAATGGGGGATGGACATCGTTGGCCCCATGCTGCGGGCACTTGGTAAAGCTCAATTCATACTAGTCATGACCGATTATTTTTCTAAATGGTTCGAAGCTCAAGTGTTCGAAAAAGTTTGGGAAAAAGAAGTCATTGACTTCATTTGGGACCACATAGTATGCCGGTTTGGAATACCAGCCAAGATCGTGAGTGATAAAGGGAAGCAATTCATCAGCAGCAAGGTAAACAAGTTTTTCAAAGACCACAAGATTAAAGTGATACTATCCACACCCTATCACCCTAGTGGAAACAGACAAGTGGAATCTACAAATAAGACCATACTCTAAATCTTTAAAAAGAGGTTGACCAATGCCAAAGGGAAGGGGAAGGAAATTCTGCCCGAAGTCTTATGGGCATACTGTACGACGTCAAAATCTAGTACCGGGGCCACCACATTCTCATTGGTCTACGGCGATGAAGCACTAATATTGCTCGAAGTGGGAGAACCAAGCCACAAGTTCTGATATACGACCAGAGAATCAAATAATGAGGTCATGAGCATGAGTCTGGACCTATAGGACAAAAGGTGCGAGGTCGCCCTAGTTCGATTGGCCGCCCAAAAATAGCATTTGCCGCCCAAAAACAGCGGATAGAAAGATATTACAAATGAAGAGCCAACCTCCGACACTTCAATATCGGGGACTTGGTGTTAAGAAAAGTGATACTACATACCTGAAATCCGAACGAGGAAAAGCTAGGGCCAAATTGGGAAGGACCATATCGAGTCATTGGAATTACCAGGAAAGGCTCGTACAAACTTGAAGTAGGAAACGATGCGTAACTACCTAACAACTAGAACGTGACACACTTAAAGTGGTACTACTTGTCACACCTCTTTTTTCTTACCGGCTATGGGGAAAGCCTATTTACTACACCCCGAGGAGGGATATAATAAAAGAAAGGAGTTTTTTCCAATTTAAGAACAGTCGGAACGGGATTTATTTATTTAAATTTCAGAGTCGCCACTTGGGAAAATAATGGTGTCCCAAGTCACCGGTTTAATCCCGAACCGAGGAAAGTTTGACTCTGTTACAGTCTGCGAACTAGAAATCCGGATAAG
>MU671978.1:23833-36175 GCA_026770625.1 Nicotiana glauca
TGTATGCATCTTTATTTGTATTTTGTATTTCGTCTATTATTTTTAAATTCTAAGAAATTATTTAAAATAAAAAAATAAATGCAAAGAGCATTTTTATCATTTTCTTTAATTTTGCTCTAAAACAAATTGCTACCTAATTAATATTAAGAATGAAATAAAATCCTAAATGCATATATTTTGTATTTTTAACATGAGTTATTATGCAACTAATTAATACGAAGAAAATGCAACAAAATTCCTAAAAATTATAAAATTATTTAATTTGAAACTTTTGGAATAATTTGCTTAGGGTAAATATCACGTGCTCACACTACTGCTAAGGTATGATCTCATTTACCTTTTTATAATATTATGAGTCAAGCTAACACTTGTTGGCAACATCCAAAGGAGAATGTGACTATTAGGTCTGAAAGCACGTGTTGCACTCTTTTTCCCTTGAACCAGTTTTGTCCCAAATGGGTTTTCTGGCAAGGTTTTTAATGAGGTAACAGTAAATCCTGTTAACTTAGATTCGAACACCAGTTTTAAATCATAGTCAATGGTCGCATCAACAGTATCCAAGCCCTCTCGAGATCGACCTCGAATATTAGGGGCCATCACCCTTGGGTTAAGGTTTATATCAAGGAAATGAGGAAATTTTGTACTGAAACAACTTAGGCTCGGTGGTTAGGATTTATTGTAAGGGCCAAACGATCAAGTGAACGTGCCCGCGTAAGCCACCTTAGCCATAATACAAGATTTTACGTGCTTTCAATCATGTTCTTTACACACAGAAATGAAAGAAAGTTTCTGCCTTGCTATTATGTATTTTTGCCTCTAAAGTATCGAGCCTAAGGGCTATCCCTATACAGGGACTATCGAGACCAAGGGCTACCCCTACTCGGGGACTATCATAACTCGGGCTATCAAATCCCGAAGTCACAAAACCTACTAGGTAGGGCCTGAACACAAAAGTCTACGACTATGCTAAAAATGGCTCGGAGACATCCGAAGCCCGTAATCAAAATATAACGCCTTCATAAAAATTCAAAATTTGTTATAAGGGGCAAAAGCATCGTCTAAACTCACTAAAGGATCTTGGGAAAACTTCCGGCTACTCCGAGCAAAGCCTCAAGCAAACAAAGTTGCATCGAAGTCAGGCTCTGCTCGGACCTCCGGAAAGCAAAGGACTTATTACTACATTCGATTATGTTTTAAAGCATTAGAAATATATGTAAGAATAGAAATTATGAAAAGATGCTAAAAATGTAGAGACTCGAAATTGCCAAAGAGGAAAATTTTATATGTTCCGGAAAGTCTTTACAAAGTCGCAACTAAAACGGCCTCAAAGTAAACAAAAAATATTTACAACAACACAAAAACCAAAAAAAGTTCTAAGGCATTCGTTCCTGATCTTCACCGGGGCTCGGATCCCTTTGGAACCATTGGAGCCTTTGGAACCCTCGGATCCTCGGCTGCTTCGTATCGGCCTTATACTGGACCACCATCTCTTCAGCATCGGCGGAGGTTGTTTCTAAATTGGAATTTATTGCTTCATATTCCTTGCCGAGGGCATCCCACTCTGCTAGAGTCGAGCTCAGTTGTGCTCGAAGGTCGCCATTTAGCTGGGACCCCTTATCAAGTTTCTCTTTCGTCACCCGAAGATGAACCTCTACCGATGCCAGTTGTGCTTGGACAGTTTCCTTCTTCGAAGATAACCGATCCATTTTACTTTTCCACCCATCAACCATGGTTTGGACCTCGTTCATTCAACTCAGAGTCGGGAGATCAAGTCAATCTTCTGCTGGACCTGCGAGGTTTGGTCCTTAGTTGCCATGACTTGTTCCTTGTTTATAGCTTCAAAGACCTTTACCTTTTTTACCAGGTCGGTAAGTTCCCAGCTCAGGGTCGAAGCTTCCTTTTAAGCCTTATCCAGCTCGCCCTAAAGGTCCTTGATGACCCCTTCTTGTTGCTTGTTGATGAGCTTATACATATCCCTTTTTTGGGCCTACTCCTTGACCTCGAGCTCGAGCTGATTAACCTCGACCCAGTACCAAAAAAAGCTCTTATGATGAAGTACTGATGCCTGTAAAATGGTGAAAGATATAACAAATATCAAAACCATAGAAAAGTGCAAAAAAGGTAATCATGCCTTACCATGTTCAACGCCTGTTGCGCCTCATTGAAAAGGCATGGCACGTTCACCTCGTTCATTTTTGCCTGGTCCTCCTCGGTCACCAAGCATTGAAGATAGCCGATCTCTTTTCTTCTTAATAAAAACTGGCATCCTCCGGGACAGTAAGAATAATTGATCTCTTGCGATCGGGGTCAACACTCGGAGTGGGGAACTGATTGATCAATTTTGGGCTCGAACTCAGCCCACCAACTTCAAAAGATGTGCCCATTTTCGGAACTTCTAGGTCACCCAACCAAAAAAATCTTCCAAAGTGGACGAGTCCACACCGTCAAAGAAAGAATACAGGGGATCGTCTGCATCGTGAACCTTTTTATTGGAATTCTTTTTTCCTACTTGGGACTCCTCGAGCATGGAATCGATATAGGAGGTCTTCCCATAATTTCTGCTACACCGGGCGCTTCTTTCAGAGCGGAGCCGGCATCTTGGGGGATCTCACCCCCGTCTCCACCCCGACCTCTTGAGTGGGAGGAAGGGTTGTCTCATGACTCGTCTCTTTTGGCTATGTCCTGCTCCCCCATGGGGGTAGATCTATGGTCCACTAAAATATCGTCTTCTTTGGAATCATCCCTGAGTCGAAGAGGCGAATCCGAGTATGGTGCTTTGGAGCTGGAGCTATTCTTTGGCTTATGAGCCACTCTTTTCTTTAGCTTCATCTTAGAGCTCAAGGAGCCTGAATCCTTCCTTTTCTTCTTCTTTTCCCCCGGGATAGCCCCGGGCTATCCCGTGACATAGGGATTTACAGATAGAGACACATCCTCGTCCCCTTCCAAAGGCCTAAGCTCGGTGGTTTTAGGAGAACCTAAAAAGGAAAGAAGGAAGGTCAATAAGACATGGGAACAACTATTTCGATAAGGACCTTGCCATGAGAACGTGCCACCCATCGGCTATCTGAAAGCTTACGCCAAGAGTTCTCGAAGCACGATATCTGCGTACAGATGCCTTTGATCCACTCCTTGAGCGGGGGGATAGCATTTGGAATCTGGGCAACAGCTTCACAACTACAAATATGACTGATAAGAAAGAGAGTGAAGAAAAATTGATACTAAAAAAGAGGTTGCACTTACGAGATACATTCCACTTCTCATAAATGCGGGAGGGATCAAGTCTTCGATCTTCACCTGAACAAAGCGTCCCTACCAGCCTCGATATCGCTCTTTGTTGGTGCTAGAAAAGGGGCCTTGCTGGCCTGGCGAGTAAGTTTAATTAGTCCCCCCTTAAAACTTTTATGGACTGTATAAGCTGAGCAGGTGGTCGATGGTAAACCGATGAGACTTGGTGTTATTCACGATGTATGGAGGAGGATCATGATCCACTATAGAGACGGGTGGATCTGCCCAAGACATACATCGTATCTCTTGCAAAAATCTGAAATAACTAGGTCTACCGGGCATAGTGTGAAGGGTTAAGTGGAAACACTTAAATATCCCTCTGAGTGGGTAGTAATAGCGTCTTCGGGCCCAACGACTACTACATACTTGCCTTCTCATTTACAGTCCTCTCGGACCACAGGAACGACGTATTCAATAATGGAGCATATATACCTCGATTTTCCTTCGCCCTGGTTCTATTTTGATGAGGGTTTTTCGACCTTAAAGTCGTCTGCAATTAAGTAGCCACCAGGAATAAACATTTTTAATGGAGGCTCAGAGGCCAGTTCCTTGGTAGCCACCTCGGGAGCAGCCATCTCGAGGATAACTATTTTGGGAGTGACCGTCTCGGTATCAGCGGTCAGTTAGGAAGATGAAGAGGCAGCATGTTGAGGAACTGATTAAGATATTTTTTCCATTTCCATATGAAAAGGCTTGAAAATTTAAGAAAAGGGAATAAGTTTGGAGGATGAAAAGAGTTGAGTATAATTATTTGAGGAAAATATGGGTAAAAACCTGGAAATCGCTATGAAAATTTGAAGAACAAGGATGACGATATGACGGTTTTAAGAAAGTTGATGATAACATGAAAGTTCAAAGGTAGAAGCTTGGTCGGAAAGTGGGAAAAGAACAAGGGATAAAAGCTTTTATAGAAAAAGTCTGCGTCCCTTCGCATTTAGAGGCAACCAAGCGATGGTTAACACATGTACAAAGTCAGAACTACGCGACTAACAAGATGTTTGACTTCTTCGTTGTTTCTGTTATAATGTACGGAAGAAGGAACCGGAGCATATCTATCATTTCTCATCGTTTTTGCAAACTTGCTCTCTAAGAAACGAGGGGACTATCTGTATGCGGGTAAAACCGGGGGTACTGAGTACCCAGATTTCCCGGTAGGGCAAATGAGGCAAAGACGTAACTGCGAGGAATCGAAGTTGAAGTTGGGAGCCTTCAAAATCAAGGCCTGAACACAACAACTGCCCTTGAAGCCATCGAGACCATGCCCTCCCCCTCCCCCCGGACCCGGTCTGAGCTACGAGACCTCGAGAAGGAATACCAAATGACCATGCATGATTAACAAACGACCGTGATATATCTATCCAACCGGATATCACGGTGTTGATCTCAGCCCGTATCAACGTCATATCAGTAATTAGCAAAAAGGAAGATTTTAAACTTTCTTAGGATTGTACTTAAGGTAGAATAAAGGGGAAGTCTATTATTCAATAAACACTTTATAACATGCATACCAAGGCAATATATATTTGTTTTTTCTATTTCTAAAAGTTATTCAAAGTTCTTGCTTTTGTTCATAAGTTCTTCATAAGTGTTGGCTCGGAGCCTAAGGAAGGCTTCTTGTTAAGCTTTTAACTGAGCCTAGACTCAATATCACTACTAGTTTGGCTGTTTATTCTATCTTTTGATTGCTAATCCTATATCATAAATTATTTGTACTGAATCAATCCACATATTCTTAAAACTGCATATAAATTCAATTGTTATCCATTCTTAAGGATAAGCACACTTCACTACAACTCTAAGCCAACAACAAAGTCTACAACCTATTGTAAACCTAAGGATTAACTCTAACCCTTGTAGCAATACGCCATAGGCTGTTGTGGCTGCTTCAAGTTAACTCTAACTTGAACACTACAACTCAAGTACCTAGTACAAATGCTTCTAAGAAAAGCTGAAAGGCACAAATCAAAAGCTCCTACTACAACTGAACTAGGATTAAAGATATACATATGAAAATGGCTTTTCAATATGGTCCATATAGCTTCAAGTTCGCACTCTTGAATCTCACAAGAATTGCTCACTAAATGCCTTGTTGTTTTGCGCTCAATTATTGCTTTACTTTAGTATGTGTGTGTCACCTGTAAAAAAAGAACAAACTGATATTTATAGAGTTAGTAGAATCAGGATTAACTAGAGATCTGGTGCTTTACTCTTTCTTGGTGGAAGAGTTCTAGTTATCTTCAACTTTCAACTCTTTTCTTGTCTTGGATAGAGTTCTCTTCAAGTAAGGAGTCCTGCTCCATATTAAATATACAATCTTTTCGTTCAGGATTATCAGAAATAACCACATATATTACTCTCTTGCACATGCATGCCTTTTGCGTGATTCTGACCGAAACATGTGTACAACGTCTATGGACTTGGTTCATGTATGTGTTCCTTTGTCAATCATCAAAATTAATACCACTCAGGTCAACAATTGTGACATGGTGAAATAATTGAGGATTTTGATATTGATTAAAATGATATAGTGGGATCAGATTGCGCATCGTAATAGTTGTGAATGTAATACTTGATATTAATAAAACATGATACGGTGAAATAAAGGAGGCATATGACATTGATTATGATGATATGGTGGGATCGGGTTGAGCACCGCAACAGATTTTATATGTGATTCTTGAAATTGATAAATGATATTATGGTGGAATAAGAGAAGAGTGTGTGTGTACGGTAGGATCGGGTTGTGCACCACAACAAATTGTGTATGTTGTACTCATTGTGTTATTGTGTTAGTTTTAAGCCTTTTTATATGATATTTTGAGGTCTGATATTCAAGATCCTTTAGTTGCGAGGATTGAGCTCATTTTCATAAATTTTTCTTCCTTGTTATTATTATTATTGTTGTTGTTGTTGTTGTTATTACTGCGTACAGGTTATTGTAAGTGACCACCTTAGCCTCGTCGTACTTCGTCGAGGTTAGGCTCGACACTTGCAAAGCACATGGGGTAAGTTATACTCATACTATACTCTCTATCTATAAATCAAGGTTCTAAGTGTTAGGAAAATTGTTAAATGATTATTCATAACTTCCATTATTATATTTTGCTTTTAACATAATATAAATATAGATATAGATGTGCAAAAGAAATGGAAGTTAACTAGGTTAAGTACTAGTTGTAGTTAAATATAAGAACAAATATTATTTATTTTATTAAATTTATGTAAATATTAGGTACGGATAAATTATTACCTTCCACTTATAATCTTGTTTTGAAAAAACTGTGTATCCAGGTGAGTCAACCTTTCTACTAATTTTTGTCAAGTAATAATTTTAATTCCATATTTCCAAAGAAGAAAAAGGGTAATGCTTTACCGTGTCTCTAGCCGAACTCTTTCTAGTGAACGGATGTCGCTTTAACCCACTGAAACACTACCAGGAGCAAAACTTTTCCTACACTCAAAACTACAAGGCAAATATTTATAACTCACCCTTGAAAAGAAAAGAATAAAACAAAAAGGAAATTGGGTGACCCTAAATAGACTGTCATCAATAAGTTAAGTCAACTAGCTGTTACACTATCATAAAGATGAATAAGATAACCTTCTTTTTACTTGTAGCTAAAGTTCACATGGACTGATGGTTCCAATTTATATGTGTGACTTTCCCCTCACCACTTCTCCCTCACTCACAATGCACCTTTCAATACTCAGTCACTTCCTTTTCTTAAACAAAAATCTCACATAAAAACCTTACCCTTTATCCCCCCCCCCCCCCCCCCCCCTCCCCCAAGAAATCCCTCACTCTGAATCTCTACAATGTCAAGTCACAAAAGAAGGATTATTCTTAGCAATGTGACAGTGAAACTTGGTTGCAGCAGCAGTTGCACTAGGCCTAAACTCTCCAGTATTTTTCACCCAAAACCCCGTCACAAATCCACCACTTTCCATAACAAGAAAGCCCCTCAATCACAGAAAAACAACAACTACTCTAACTACTCTTCTTGTAGTTCTTGGGACACTACGACAACAACTTTCTCACCCAACATGGAAACTCCACCAGCTTATAATTACTCCTCCGACAGTACTACTGAATGTTCAGATATCAAAAGCTTAAGGGCCGTTCAGGGATTCGGTCGGATCGGCGGCGAGAGTGTCGCCGTCGAGAAAGATTCCGACGACCCGTACTTGGATTTCCGGCAGTCAATGCTGCAGATGATTCTTGAAAAGGAGATTTATTCTAAGGATGACCTAAAAGAACTGCTCCACTGCTTCTTACAGCTGAATTCTCCTCATTACCATGGAATCATTGTGAGGGCTTTTACTGAGATCTGGAATGGGGTTTTTTCTTTAAGGCCTGGTGCTGTTGGAGCTAGTTCCCCGTTCTTGCATGGCGGAGGTCACGTGACTTTTAGGTGATGATCACGTGATACGTTATTTCTTTTCTTGTTTTATTTATCTTTATTGACGTAACTTGTCTGATCAGTTAGTCTGGTTTATTAAGTATTTCACGTTAAGTGTATGCTGTAGTAGTAGGGAGGCTGTGGGACCCATTAATATTACTAGATGGGTTTCTTAGAAATATTTATTTATAGAATATAGTAATGTTGTTCTTAAGTTTTTTGTCTTTTTTCTTTTAAGGTAGGGTTAAGACAAAAAAGGGGGTTCTATTTTCACAGCCTTTTTGATTACGGATAAAAGAAAAAGAAATTGTATTATGTAGTCAAGGGGTGGTCAAAAATGCTGTGAAAATTGTAATCTGTTATTAGTAAAAAAAATGTACTGTTCTTGTTTCTGCTTTTCTTTTGTCCTTATTTTCCTCTTTTTTTTTTTTTTGTTCTACTTTATCTAGAATAGTTTTCATTTAAAAGAATTCATTGTTATTCTGTTAGGTAAAGGTGCTACTCTATAAAATTATGCTAGTAATTGGTCATATATTTTTAAATTTATTTTGAAAAATTTAGTTGGATAAAGTTTGATTTGAATATGAAAATGTGTTTGAACATAAATTTTCAAAATATATTTTACTCTTTTTTTTGAAAAATCATGAATCATAATTTATACCCACAATCACAAATATCCAGCAATATCTTTATCAATAACATTTATTGTATTATTGCAAACGATAATCCTAAACAGAAATAAATTTGGTACAAAATTATAATTTTTATAATCAACTACATAATAGACTATTATATGACCGAGAAAGACGAAACAGCATTGTTAAAAAATAATAAATGATGTGCTCTTATATAAAATATAAAAATTTGGAGCAATTTTAAAAAAATATAATAATGATGGGCCTTGAGC
Source organism: Nicotiana glauca (assembly GCA_026770625.1). Taxonomy (NCBI): domain Eukaryota; kingdom Viridiplantae; phylum Streptophyta; class Magnoliopsida; order Solanales; family Solanaceae; genus Nicotiana; species Nicotiana glauca. The sequence continues at coordinate 32,426 of MU671978.1, forward strand.
TGGTTTTGGGATTTGTTTTGGAAAATTGCTCTATGACCAAATATGTATTTGCCAAAAAAATCTCAAATATATTTGGGTAAAAATTTATAGCCAAATAGGTCCTAAAAAAGGGTACTTTCCATGCATGGTATGGAATTTCTTTAAAAGTCCACTTTATGTGTAATTTCTATTTTGCCGAGGAACAAAAAAAAATACTAAATTCAAAGGGCCCTTTTGTGACCAATGTACAAACAAATTAGTAAAAATAAAACAGGTACGCTGAAAGTAGGTAAGAATATTTCATTTCAAGTCATAGGATGAACAAACGAAAAACTATTCAGCGAAAATCTTAAGGTCTCGTATGTTTCGAAAACAAGGTGAAATATTTTGGGCTATAGTAACTTATAGTAACTTGTCTCGCCAAAACAATCAAACACAACTTTATAAATAGGAAAAAAAAAATTGGCCAAAAACATTCACCTTGTTTTTGAAACAATTGGGACCACCTTAACACAGACCAAATGAATAATGAGTCAATACTACAAACAGAGCCGTCAATATGGACTTAAGTCCAATCCGTGATTTAGCAGGATTGAGCTAGAATTTTTGAAGATTGTTTAAAAACGAGGCTCTTAAGCCCGGCCCGAGTAAGCCCGTGGCCCGTGAGGCTTGACTGAGGCTAGGTCGGGCCGGCTCGTGGGCCTAATAAAATATTTATTTAAAATATATAAAAAAATAAAAAGTATACAGCCTTTAGAGATGGAAAGTCAGAATTGGATCTTTACTAAGAGGAACCAAAATTTGATCTTGAGAAGTTTCAAGAGATGATGTTGTCATGTATTGGAAGGACCATTCTAGAAAATATCCCGATCTTTCAATGATGGTGCGTGATTTACTTAGCATTCTTATTACCATTATACCATCTGAATCAATATTTAGCATTGGTAGCGTGTTCTTATAAAGTACATAAGGTGCATTTATTATGAAAATGTCCAAACACTTGTTAATACTCGAAATTGGCTGCACAGGTTTTTCCGAACTCAAACTGGTAATATTTTTTTATGTGAATTTAAATATTATTAATTTTTAAAATTTAATTATTTTTAATATTTAGCTAATTAATATTGCATATGAATTGTAGATGAAAGTGAAGATGTTAAGATAACCTTGTCACAAGCGGATTCAAATGTGTTTGATGAAGATGATGTGTTAGATATCTCATAAGCATCATAAACGTTCTCTTGAATAGTTTGTTTTAAGTTTTGACTTTCAGTGAATGAAATATAGTCCTGTCTCTTTACTTTTTTTAGTATTTATTGTGATATATTGAAACAATATAAAAAGTTATTAAGTTTTGCGAATTTTTTAACTTTTAAATAATTATCTTTTTTTAGGTTAGAACTTAAAGAAAACATATAAAATTATATTTTTAAAAATGATGGGCCGGCCCGTAGGGGCCCGCGGCCCACATAGGGCTGGGGTGGGCTGACCATTATAAGGCCCATCAAAATGGTGGGCTAGCCCAGCCCAGCCCGTCAATTGCTAAAGCCCATGTGGGCTGGGCTGGGCTACCCCCGCCCGGCCCATATTAATAGCTCTAACTACAAACATGTCCGATTTACTTCTTGATATTTCTCCAAGTAATAGCTAAAATTCGATAAAAAAATTGTTTGACCAAAAGATATCGAAACTTTGATTAACACAATTAATGAAGATGATAAGGTAAATCTTAATCAAGCGTAATAAACTTAAGATCTTAAAAATGAACCGAAAAGTGATTAATAAGATACAATAAAGGCGATCAATCTTTATTGATGTTTGATGTTTCTTCTTTCATGGTACAGCCAGAATGATCAATTTAAATTGTTTCTTCAAAGAAAAATTACAGGAGAGAGGAAAGAGAGAAAAAGTCCCCCTTTACTTTGAGGATTTATCCCCTATATATAGTCTTGGAGTCCTTGCTATATTCTTTGGTCGATGTGCCTCCATACTATCTACGACCGTTTTCGTTGCTACTCGAATATTGTTTTTAACTTGATGTGCACTGTAGGCACTTGGACTGAAGTAGGTCGTGGTGTCTCTCTCCCTATCCTGCCAATTAGGCGGAATCCCAGTTGGGTCGATCACAATGGTCAGATTTTGACCAATACAAAAATCACGGTAACCTCTAATAATTTTCTTTTGGCTTGAATTTTTTTTGATAATATTTTATTCGTCTTCTTCACATTATCTTTATTACCGTTGCTTGTCATGTCTAAAAGTAAGTAGGCGTCTGGACATAAAAATTATAACTTTAAAAAAAAATATATTTGGAGTTAAGTTAAAAAATAATATTTGAAATTTGAAATTATATTTAGGTATACATTTCACTTAAAAAAATATTGGCGTTTTGTGAGTAAGGGAAACAAGACTTTCTTAAGTAATCTATCGAATATAGACGGGATTTATATATTTTTTTAGGAAAAGTAAAATCAATTATAATAAAATATTTTATCCTTTCTTTAAATAATAAATAAAATTTAAATATAATAAGAAAATCAATGCAAACCCTAACACTTCCTCCATCTCATCGTATACTCTGCGTCAAGGAATTAAGGAAGAAGCTGAATATTTGAAGCCGACTTCATATGAATTGAGTGCAAAAATGTCTTCTTAAGGAAAACCATTACAGAAAGAGGAAGTTTCTTCTCTTGTTTGCATAAATCGAAGAAAATTGAAAAAAGAAAAAAAAAAGAAGATAGTACTTGTACCTGTTAATTGGGCCGAGCTGACTCGTTTTCAGTCTACTTCAACCGGGTTAGCCCGGGTCAGCCGTCTATTTTTCACTATTGGGCAGGTTGGGACGGGTTGGTAGGGGCGGGTTTTGGACGAACACGTTCTACTTAACGGTGCACCAAACCCGCGTAACCCGTTAATGGTTTGTTAACGGGCTGCAGCCCGGTTACCGTTGGATTTTTAAAAGAAAATTAATTGGACCGTTCCCAACGGTCAAATTGAGAAATGACCATTGGAGAACGGCCAGATTTTGCAAAAATGGCCATTTCACCTCCCCTTCCCCCACCATTAAAAAGATAGCCCTCCCACCCCTAATAATTGAAAATTTACATTTTAAACCTTTTAAAATCTATAAATAGCCCTCCTTCTTCTTCATTTTTTCTCACAATTCACTCTCTTACAATTCTAATTCTCTCTTGGTATTATAGTTCTTAAATCTCAAATTCTCAATTATTTATTACTTCAAGTTTCATCAATTATTTAGTTTAGCCATTACAAATTATTATTATCAAATATCAAGTATTCAAGTGAAGTATGGTATCAAGTATCAATTATCAACTATCAAGTTTCGGTCTATCAATTGAAGTTTGATTTTTGATATAAAAAATTCAAAATTAGTGCGGCATCCGAAATCCCAGTACACTCGTTCCATCTCTTTCTCTTATTTGGTGTACACTTATTTTATTATTTAGAATTATTAATTTAATTTCATACTTTAATTTACATAATGAATTTACTTAGAGCGACCAAAAAAGCGTGCACTAGTAGAGGTGGTAGTAAGAAAACTTCCAAAAGATCAAGAGGTGGTGTTGGTTCTTCTAGTAGCTTTACACATATTTCTGAAAGTTCACCTGAAAATTTAAATGTAGATTATGAGCGAATGCAAGAAAATTTTGGTATGATGATGATTTAGATGATATTCAATCACCCGACAATCTTGAAACACCACGAACAACACCTGGTAATGCTAGTCAAACTCAAAATATTGGGGGGGGG
>MU671978.1:37130-98924 GCA_026770625.1 Nicotiana glauca
GGGAGACAAGTTGACCTCCTCTCCCTATTAAGAAGATTCGACGATTAAGAAGTAATTGTTGGATATTTTTTGAAAGACTAGAAGATCAAAAAAATTACGTAAACTGTATAATTTGTAGTGAACATTATAAATATGAGCCCGGTAAGGGAGGAAAAACGGGTCAACTTCGTAGGCATATGGAAGAGAAACATCCTCTTGATTGGGGAGTAGATGAGTCATCTAGGCAACAAAAACTTAACCCGAGTACTGGGGGTTATTTGGTAAATATGATACTAAGAAAGATTGGGAAGAATTAGCTAATAGTAATTGTTTTAGGTTGTTTACGTTTTAGTTTTGCTTCTTCAACGTATCTTGTTACTTATATTCAAAGAATTTATAACCCTATGTTTAAAGGTATTCCTAGAAGCACTTGTAGAGCTGATATCTTTAGGCTTTTTGGACAATATCAGACATATATACATTATTTGTTCACAAGTCTTCCTTGTAAAGTTTCTCTTACTTCTGATATTGTTCGTGCTATAAATGAAAATGATTATTTGACTGATACATGCCATTGAATAGATGATAATTGTTGTATGTAAAACGTATTATTGCTTTTAAATATGATGAAGATCAAAGTCATACTAGTGCATTTATAAGTAATATTACTATACATGAAGTTGCTATATTTTATAATCTTGCAAAAAAAGTTTTGTGCATGTCATTTGATAATGCTTCTAACAACAATGCTACTATTACAATATTAAAATTATATCTACACCCACCACTTCCTGATATTTCATGTTATATGTGCATGTCATATTTATAACTTGATTGTGAAGAGTGGCCTTAAATTATTTAGAGATGAGATTGCTTTAGTTAGGAGAGTTGTTGGTGTAATTCAAGGAAATAATAGAAGTGCTAGATTAAGTGCATTTAAGGAAAAATGTGCACACTATGGACTAAAACCAAGACTCATGCCTGAAGAAATAGTTACTAGGTGGAGTTATACTTATTTATTCTTAAAATGTTGTTATAAATATAGAATGCCTATAACTGAAGTTGCTAATTCTCATTGTACCGATCCTAGCCATTTGTTAACATCTAGAACTTGGAATGTCATTCATGATGTTATACAGTTTTTACAAAAATATTATGTGGCTACACTTGAGTTTCTGGAGCTTATTATCCTACTATTGCAAATGGTTTAGTTCATATTACTAAAACTTCTCTTTTACTACATAATTTGAAGCATAAAGAAGTATATGCTACTATTGTTGAATCTATGCTAGATAAGTTTTAAAAATATTTCTATCCAATTCCCTATATTTACCTAATTGGTGCTATTTTAAACTCTACTCTCAAAATGATAAAATGTCGCCAATTAATTAGAGCTTTATATACTTAAATGGATATTGGACCAACTGAATTTCTTGATATTGACACTTGTATTTCTGAGCTACACACACATTTACAAACTTTGTATAATTATTATGCTAACATTATTGATGCTTCTTCGGTTGTAGATGCAAATATTCCTTCAACTAATCTTTCAACATCTGGAACAACTATGGATGATGATGATTATGTTCAAGATTATTTGATTTGGTCTACACTAGGAGAACATCAACAAACCAGTAACAGGAATATTGATGAACTACAATTCTACTTGCAAAAGTCACCAGAGTCCCTCACAAAAGATTTTCTACCGCTGGGTTAGTGGAAGAACAACTCAAATTAATTTTCTATTCTTTCGACCATGGCTCGAGACGTGCTAAATGTGCCGATTTCAACAGTCGCATCAGAGAGCACATTTAGCCAAGTAAGGCAGCAGCTAGGAGATACCCGTCATTCATTGGGCAACAACGTTTTGGACGAAATTCTAGTATGCTTCAGAGATTAGATAAGATCACAACGGCGAAATCAAGGGCGTGCCGAGGTAGACGAACAGGAGGACCAAGAAGTTGGAGATATAATGGTTTGTGGTTCCAATTCAACCAATACTGGAAACCTAGAACATCATGTTGACATGGAAGAATTAGTAAAATGATGCAAAATATGTGATGTACTATTTCTTATTTTTATAGTTATTGAAAAACTTTTAATTTGCAAGTTCAAAAATTAAAAAAAAAAATGCAAATTAATTTGAAGTATGAAAAATATAAAATGACAGCATTCGGAGTTTGTTCCTTACATATTGGTTATTGGTCTTATTAAATAATTTTTTGTAGCCATTTACTTTCTAATTTCAATTTTATAATTTTAAAATACAAATTTTAAATTTAAAACTTTAAACTTAAAAATTTAAAGTTTAATTCTAACCCTTAAAAGTTTTCAAGTACTTAACTATCAATAGCATTGAAATAAAAAAAAATTTAATTTAAAAAAAAAACTGTAGCCCGGCCCGCTCGAACCCACTTAGTTTGAACCCGAACGGTCTCTAAAAATCCGAAATTTTCCAACTCGCCACCAGGCCATTTTTTCAGCCCGCTAAACAACCCGCCCACTAACCGAACAGACTGGAGTTTTTTCCGTTCAGTCCGTCCTAGCCCGCCCGATAAACACCCATAATAATACTCCATATGAAAAGAAAAAAAACTACTTTCTCACTCGCAATCCTTTTTTAGAACTTTTAGGGGTCGTTTGGTAGGGTGTTTAAGAATAGTACGAAATAAGGTGTACTAGAAATATATGGGTTAGTAATACAAGCATTAGTTATGAATATATTATTTTATCTACTGTTTGGTGTGGTGTATTAAAATTATAATGCATTGTATAGTTTTTAAGAAAAATAGTTGTGTACAAAAATGCCCTACATATTCTCTAGCTTTAAGAGACTTTAAGGATAATTTTATCTTTAACCATACTAATACATACATTAATAGTCTTTAGTATTACTAATGACATGGTTTTCTATGTATTACTTATGCATAGAATAATATCAAGTATGATATATAACTAATACAAGTATTAGTTATACATATATATAAATAATGCATAAAATTAATGCTTGGATTATTTTTTCTAGTACCTCCGATCAAACGACCCCTCAGTCACAAAAGCCAACGTTCTAAAGTGATTATGAAGGGAAAAAATGTTACAGTTTTCTTTAGAAACTGATTTTGAAAGGCGTATAAGTATTTAGTTTCTAATTCTCCCTCGTTTTCAACAACAACAACAACCCAATATAATCCACTTAATAGGGTTTGGGAGGGTAGTATGTACGCAACCTTATTCCTACCCTGGGATAGAGAGGCTGTTTCCAAATAGAAACCCGACATCCTTCCCTCCAAGAACTTCTCACCTTGGTCTTGGGAGACTCGAGCTCACAACCTCTTGAATGGAAGTGGGAGTTGCTTACCACCAGAGCAACCCTTCTTGTCCGATTTGAAGTGATTTTCCTATTTTTGTTCTTCGTCTTCCCTTATTTCGATAAAAAACATTAATTTATTTCAATTGTTTATATAATAAAGGGAACAAAGATGAGTGGCACTTTAAAGTTGGAGCTTCTATTCTTCTATACTTGGGTCAAGATTCTTACGGGGCTTGGAGCTGCAGTCCTCTTATGGTGGGGAAAGATAGACGTTGGGATTTGGAAAATGGACCATAAAATATTTTGGAAAATGACAATAAAATAAGTAAAGGAAAAAGAGTGAGAGACAATAGTTTTAAATGCAATTGAATGAGAGTCGTAAATAGGGTTTTGCGTGACTTTGGAAGTTTGTACACATACCAACAATTAATTATCATTAAAGGATTTGCTCTTTCGCCATTTGCCTCAAAACTCAAATGGGGTCATCCCCCTCTTGATACCCCTGTAATGACATGTGAAAATGCCAACCCCCTCCCCCCCTCTCACCCCTCACCCAAAACACACAAAATAGCGGTAGTTGCAGTTTTTAGCCAACAAGTATATTGCTTAGTATCTATCTTTGATTCAATTTATAACTGTGTATTTATAAAATTAGTTTTAATATATAATTATATTTTCTAACACTACAAACTTACTCCCTCCGGTCCAAAATAAGTAATTTTTTGGCTTTTTTTTGTAGTCCAAAATAAGAGATTTTTCCAGATTTCAAGAATGAATTAATTATTTTTTTTCTACATTGCCTTTGGAGTGAATAATATTAGAGTATGTGTTAGGAGTATTTATGTGAAGAGATAGTAAATGTTAATATGGTCAATTTCATTATTAATTAATGTTAAAAGGTGAATTTCTTAATTTGTGTATAACAACTAAAAAATCACTTATTTTGGACCGGAGGGAGTATCAACTATTTATCATTAGCTAACTCAAACGAACTCCAATAATACTCTATATTTGATTTCTAAACCCAGTGTTTCCGATGACAACACATTTAATTAAACTTAAAATTTAATGGAAAATGTTTAAATTTATTATTATACAGTTTGAAATTGTTCAATTTGACCACCTGTTAGACTTTTAATCCATTCATATTGTTATCATAGCAAATTATCTTGTATTTAACTCTTATCATTAGCGAAGCTCTAACGGTAAACTGGTTATACTCCATTCGTCCACATTCTTTGAGATAAAGGTTTAAATGTACGCCTTAAATTTTGATTGAAGTTCAGAATTACCTTCAAATTGGAGTTCCTTTATATCTTAAGAAAAAAATGAAACTTTTTTTAACGACGAGGTAAGATTAGACAAAAGAACTAATGAAGGATAAAGTTACTTAATTTCAAATAGTATATTGAAAATTTTGACTTTTAACGCGTTAAATATTAAAAACTTTAAAAATGGAATAATTAAGTTTAAATTCTCAATATATGTCTGAATGCACGCATACAACCATGATGCTGAACCCGTCACCTTCATTCAACAGTCAACCTTTCAGTGGCTCTCTTACATTTTCCTCTAGGATATACAACAACAACAACAACTTCAGCAGTTTTTCACATATAGGGTTTGAGGAAGGTAAGATTACGCAATCTTACTTCTATCCCTGGAAGGGCAGAGAATGTTGTTTCCGATAGACACTTAGCTAGAGAACGACGGAAAAAGAAAAGTAATTGCAACAAATAGGAATAACAACAAGATAAAATAAGATCGAATTCAAGAATGCACTCAAACCCTAGATAGTAATAGCAATCTATGAATAAAAGATATCATACTAACACTAATGTTATTGAACTAAGTAAGACAAAGGGAAACGCTCGACTAGCTACGAACCTTTTATCCTAATCTTTGACCTCCACACTCTCCTGTCTAGGGTCATGTCCTTAGTCAGCTCCAATTGTGCCATGTCCCTTTTAATAACCTCTCCCACAGACTTCTTAGGCCTACCTCTACCTCTCTTGCTGCCTACCGAGGCTAACCGCTCGCACCTTCTAACTGGGGCTTTTATACTTCTCCTCTTAATATGACCAAACCATCTCAACCTCGCCTCCTGCATCTTATCCTCCACATGGGCCACTCCCATCCTTTTCCAGTCATTCATAATCTTATCCAACCAGAATTGACCCCACATCCACCTCAAGATCCTCATCTCAACTACTTTTAGCTTATGGGTATGAGAGTTCTTGATCGGCCAACACTCTGCCTCATACAACATAATCGGTCTAACTACAACCTTGTAAAACTTACCTTTAAGTCTCAGCGACACATATGCAATTTATACCCTACCATCCTACATCAATACTACATCCTCCTGATTTGATCAATTTCTTTATTCAAAGTTGGGTGACTTCAATGGTCACATTAGGGCAACATTTGGAGGGTATGATGCTGTGTATGGCGGCTTTGGCTTTGGAGTTAGGAACGGAGGAGGTGCTTCGCTGTTGGACTGTGCTAAAGTCTTTAATTTGGTGATTGCCAACCCGTATTTTTCGAAGATGGAGGAGTACTTGGTTACTTATCACGACTCAAAATTCCCACCCTCGAGACCGTGACGGCGCCTAAAATTTTACCTGTAGGCAAACCAATATTTGAATAAATTTTAAGCCATTTTAACCGATCAAATTAATGATGCACAAGCTACTAGAACAATGCAGATAAAAGTCTTAATGTAAGAGAAGTTGTTTGAAAGAAAATACACAGCTAGGATAAGGTAGAAGGGGATTTCAGGGCTGCAAACGCCGAGAAATTGTACCTCAAGTCTCCGTCCAATAGTCAACCCGAGCAATCTACTGACCGCTGCTGGGACCGACTTCAAAATCTGCACAAGACCTGCAGAGTGTAGTATGAGTACAACTAACCCCGTGTACTTTGTAAATGCCGAACCTAACCTCGACAAAGTAGTGACTCGGCTAAGGCGGACCACTTACAATAACCTGTATGCAGTATAACAATAATGATAGTAAAAGAAAATACATGAAAATAAGACAACTATCTCATGAAAGTAACTCAATCCTAAAAAAACCAGTAAAACCAGAAACACAAATCTTCAGAACCTCGTACGAGTACACCGAAAACCAACATAATACTATAAGGAATAAAAAAACACAAATTATTACTGCGCGCAACCCGATTCCACCATATAATCAAAGTCAATATCATAATTCTCCCTTATTTTTCCATATTAATCCTCCCTTATTTCACCTGTTACGGCGTGCAACATGATCCCCCATATAATCTGACTACATATCATAATCCTCCCTTATTTCACCATATCAATCCTTCCTTATTCCGCCTGTTGCATCGTGCAACCCGATCCCCCATATTAATAAATATAATAAATTTTGCAACTTAACACAAGAAGCACTATGAATAAGGAATATGAAAGCAAAGCTATAAAGGAAATTTCATACCAACTCAAGAAGTGCTACAATTTATACTAAGCAACAAGACAAGCTGAATATACGGTAGTTAAATTGTACAAGTAAGACAATTAAGGCAAGTAGCAATTAAATCATGGAAGTATGGGAGAAACTAACATTTTAACACCAGAATAATGAATGACAAGTAGCAAATTAAGGTATAGAAATCAATTAAAGCATATAACAGTTAAGACATGGAATAAAATAATTAATAAAATACGGAAAAAGTATGGAAACAAGTATTTTGACGGTGTATATACACTCGTCACCTCGCATATATGCCGCTACACATGAATTCACATAGAAAATAGCTCAAGGGTTCCTAATTCCATCAAATCAAGGTTAGACCCAATACATATCTCACTCTGCAATCAACTCAAAGTTAATCCATGACTTTGCCTTTCGAACAAGCCTCCAAACCAACCAAATTTTGAAAATTATCAACCAAACGATTCAAAATAAGCCTTAGAAACTATCCACGAATGAAAGAAGTTCAATTTAGATCATTATTAGAAAAGTCAACAAAAGTCAATCCTGCGCACGCTTGGTCAAAATCCGAGATTCGAACTGAAAGCCAATTAACCATTCATCCCCGAGTCCGATTATGTAATTAGTTTCAAAATTCGACCTCAATATGAGGTCTAAATTCCAAATTTACGAAAATTCCTAATTCTACCCAAATACCTAATTTCTACCATGAAAATCCTAAATGTGATGTTGAAATGTAATGGGTAATTGAAAGAAGTAGATTAAAGTCACTTGCCAATGAATATAGGAAGAAAATCTCTTGGAAAAATCGCTTCTAGGGAGTTTAGGGTTGAGAGTTTGAAAGAAATGATCTAATTCCCATTTCTCCCTATTTTACCCAGCTGCAATTGTCGCAATTGCGATACATAGTTCGTAATTGCTATGATCGCAAACACGATCAACCCCTTGCAAATGCGAAGCAGTCCCCGAGCCTTTTGTAATCGCAAATGCGAACCAAAGCAGTCCGCAAATGTGACAAAGCACCAAGTAGTTGCAAATATGCAGAGTCCGAAAATGCGATTGCGAGATCTGCAGACAACACCAGAACCAGAAATGCATCAGCTATTCTTCTAAGTTCAAAACCACCTGTAGCCTATCCAGAACTCACCCAAGTCCTCGCGCTCCAAACCAAACATGCACACAAGTGTAATAATATCATACGAACTCGCTCACGTGATCAAAACACTAATGTAATACCAAGAACTATGAATTGGACACCAAAACAAATGAAATTTTCAATAAAACTTAACAACATGCAATTTCTTAACCGGTCGTCAGAATCACGTCAAATCAACTATGTTTTGCACCAAATTTGCAGATAAGTCATAAATACTGAAATGAACCTATACCAAGTTCCGGAACTAAAATCAGAATTAGGAAGCAATAAAGTCAAACTACGGTCAAACTTGGAAATTTTTTAACCTTTGAACTTCCAGTTTTCAACAAATTACGATAAATCAAGTTAGGGACTTTTGAATTCGATTTCGAGCATACGTCCGAGTCCGAAATCATGATACGGATCAATCAGGACCGTTAAAATACTAATTCGGGTCCGTTTGCACAAAACATTAACCGTAGTGAACTCAAATGAGTCTTAAGACATGATTTTATATTTTCATCAATTTTCTCATAAAAACCTTGCGAAAAAAGATACGGATTGTGCACGCAATCGAGAAAGTCTAAACAAAGCTATTCGACAGAACACAAAATTGAAGGGTAAAACTCTAAATGACTTATCAGGTCATCATATTCTCCACCTCTAAAACAAATGTTCATCCTCGAACGTACATAAAAAAGTACCGGGACTGGTGAAAAGGTGTGGATATCTACTCTGCATGTCAGACTTGGACTCCCATGTGGCTGTCGCGATCGGCTGACCTCTCCACTGCACTCGAACTGAAGGATAACTCTTAAACCTCAACTGTCGGACCTACCGAGGTAGGATAGTCACCGGTTCCTCCTCATAGCTCACGAGAAGTCTAAGAGAATTGTTTACCGGAGCATAAAAGAAATAAGATAGAAATATTTCTTTTATGTCTATGGAGTTGAGAAATACTCCACTCTTTATTGAATAATTTTTTTTTTTGAGTAATTGATTTGCTCTCTGTGCGGCTATTTTATACATCGTAAGGTAGAGTTTTCATTTTACGGATGAGTTTAATGTGGTGGAAAAATGTGTGGAGTGTAGAATTCACTGTATTTGAGACCCTCATCTGTGAAAGACTATTTATCGAATTTGCCTGAAACGAGAGACAAAAGAGGCATTCCATAATAAGCTTGTCAAGAAAAAAATAAAAGCGTGTAATGCTAGTTTCTTTGCAGTTATACTCACTTGAAAAAATATATATGTACTCACTTCAAAAATGAAAATTATACTCACTTCTAATAGTATATTCAAAAATGAAAATTATACTCACTTCTAATAGTATATTTTTTAAAGAGAGTTACAGGTCATTGTCCTTTAAGTAATTTAAATGTGTAAATAATCTTATACTACCAATGCCTAATTCTTGAAATCCTATCAAAATTGATACCTCTTCTAAATTAGATTAAAGATTCTTTAAGGTTTTTGAAGTAAAATTAATATATTTAAAAATTACATAAAAGTGCTATAAGTTAGAATAATTAACGATTTAAAATATTTAAAAAAAAATTATGGTCAAAGAAAATTTTATTAGACTCTCAAAATAATAATAACAGGTTCATTTTTTTATCCAGAAGGAGTACTTTTCACCTCGATATGTACTAAATGTGATTAAGCATGACAAGTCTAGTCATGAATTAATAAAGGACCCCACCATGGAATTGGAATCTTCATCAACTAAATTCGGATTCCCACCAAATACATTAGGGAATAAAGTGTTCTAATAAAAATGATTTTACACCCAAAAACTTGAACCGAAGACTTCTAATCAAAATAAAAGAATACTTATATTCCACAGTAACTTAAAAACCATTCACAACTTCGTTCAAATCAAAGGGAAAGAAGAGAGAAGTTAATTACTTCACTTGTCCTGTCATATGGTTACTTTACCAAGGCAAAATAGTCATATTTTATCAGATTTTTCAGTACAGAAGTCTTTAATTTCAGTAAAGACCCTCTTCTTTCAAGGCTTTCCATTGCTTTGCTTTGCCCAAAGTAGAAAAGAAAGAAGCTTGCAGTTAAAAAAGAAGCCTTTGGTGCCTCTAATTATTGTGCAGAATTGTCTTTATAACTTATTGCTCTTTCAAGTTTCAACAGTTCTGTTGTAATCATTACACATTGAAAAATGAAATGTTTACGAGCTCGCTAGTAGTACTTCACCACTTGTTGTATATCATCGTTATCGAAACAGTACAAAGATCTAACTTTTGCGAAAGCGTATAACGTTTTTGTTACTAAAGTTATCTCACGTACGTAATAATATTAAATATTTCTTTAAGCGTTTTTCAACAGTGTACAATATCATTTCTCACCCTCTATTTATAGTATTACATAGAGGTATATAAAAGAATGCCATAAACATAACATTAAACATTTGAGGTCACGAAAGAAGATCACGAGGAGGTTATGGAAGTATAAGAGTTACAACCATAACTCTATAAGTATTGAAGTAGTAGGAGTTATGGAAATAATAAAGAAGAGTAGTGGGTATTACTCCGTTAGGAGGTATGGGCATCCATCACTAGATATATTTATAACACCCCCCCTTGGATGTCAATAGATAATGTGTTTCATTAAAACCTTACTAAGAAAAAACCCCGTGGGAAAAAATCTTAGTGAAGGAAAAAGAGCACATATCTTGTAATACGCATCGATTGCTACCTCGTTAAAAATCTTACTAGGAAAATCCAGTGAACGAGGTTTTTTCTCGGTGCTCGGGGTTCATCTGGATTTGGGTATACCCCGAGTAGGCATCGAGAAAGGTGAGGGTCTCGGGGCTGGCCGTAGCATCGATCAGACGATCGATATTAGGCAATGAGAAGGAATATTTGGGGCATGCCTTATTCAAGTCTTTATAATCTATACACATTCTTAGCGTGTTCCCCTTTTTAGGTACTACCACTACGTTGGCCAGCCATTTAGGGTACTTTACCTCCCTAATGGATCCGATTTTAAGAAGTTTCGTTACCTCTTCTTTGATGAAAGAATGTTTTACTTCGGACTGCGGTCTTCTCTTCTGTTTTATGGGTGTTTGAATTTAGGGTCGCCACTCAGCATGTGGGAGGTTATTTTTGGCGGAATTCCCATCATATCTAAGTGGGACCAAGAAAAACAGTCGATGTTGTTACTTAGGAATTGAACGAACCCTTTCCTGAGTTCGAGGGTTAACCTCGTTCCTAGGTATACCTTGCGATCCGGGAGGTGTTCGATTAAAATTGTCTGCTCCAGCTCTTCGACTGTCGATTTAGTCGCGTCCGATTCTTCGGGTTCGAGGAGCAAAGAAATCTTCTTTGTCGTCCTCGGGGGTGTGTGTGTTTCTAACCTCATCCGAGATCGGGCACGTGGGGATCGACGCCTCATGGTGGACTGCGAACATTTCTTTCGCTGCCCGTTGTTCTCCATATATGGTCGTGATGCCGTCCTTCATAGGAAACTTTATTACCTGGTGTAAGGTTGACGGTATTGCCCTCATGCTGTGTATCCAAGGCGTATCGAGTAATGTATTATACCTCATGTCACTGTCGATGACTTGAAACTCGATGCTCTAAATTACGCCGGACGTGTCGATCGGGATGATGATTTCTCTTCTCGTTACTTTGCCTGTCATGTTGAAATGGTGGAGGACTTACGGGATGGGGGCGACTCGATCGAGCAGTCCCAGTTGTCCTACTACCTCTAACCTAATTATGTTGGTTGAGCTGCCTGGATCCACAAGCACGTGCTTTATCCTGGTATTGTTCAAAAGAAATGAGATTACCAGTGCATCATTGTATGGTTCTATCACGGCCTCGATGTCCTCCTCGCTGAAAGCGAGGGTATCTTCGGGCACGCGATTTCGGGTCAGGCCTTTTTCCGCGACGAACGTTTTTGTCCGTTTGAACACGGGCCCTTGAGGGACGTTGGTTCCTCTAGTAATTATGTGGACGTCATGACGGAGAGTCTCCCATTTGCCATCTTCGAGGTTGTTGTTTTCCACTCTGTTCACCAAACCAGACATTCCGACTTGTTGAAGATCTTGGACAAGAAAAAGTGTGAAAGACAACTTGCGTTGTGTAATGAAACCAGCAAGAAAATAATCACTGTTTTTTAGCCCCACGGTGGGCGCCTAACTATTTACCGTGAAAATGGTAATGACAATTAAATTTGTTGATGAAACTTTAAAATACGTGATCTATTTTTATGCTAGTTGTTAGAGTAGTTGATGTTAGATATATGAAGTTAAAGAACAAAATAAAAACTAAAACGAGGCTACAATTAAACCATGAGAGCTTGCTGTCCGGGCCCCGGACTGGACGATGAGGGGTCTCAAGGTCGATGCCTGGGCTCGGGCTCGAGCTATCGGGGATAGAAGGGAAAAGGATAACAGTTAGAATATAATTAACGGAGTCTCTTTATGGACAATGATAATCGATAAATAAAGAACACGTATGAAAGCAATAAATAAAAGCAGTAATCTCGAGCGAGTAAATTAGAGAGAAAAGAGAGAGAGAGAGAGAGATATTATTGATATAATATAGAGTAGTTAGAGCAACAACAGCCCCTTACAAAGTAGTGGGGATCCCCTTTATATAGGGGAAGAGATTCCAACATAGTACAAGATACATTAATGATAAAGAAAGCGGGATGAGACAACCAGCCAACTCTGCCAATTTCAACTGCGTGCCTTGGGAACTCCCCTCTCCCGTATTATAGCCGCTAGCACACTATACCCCCCGAGGCCGATACTCGATGGCTCCCAAGGATGGGTCTCGACCTCGGCTTCGAACCTCGAGAAGCATGCCCGCGAGGTGACCTAATGATGGGGAAATCGGGCCCCCGGTTTTACCGTATACAGTATCAAAAAAAAACTTTGGCAAAATGTGCTTTATTTTGTCTCCTTCAATATATCTTTCTTTCAATTGAGATATGCAAGCAGCATCGTATTCAATAATATTAGAATCATCTTTTCAATGAAAAGTCACACGTCTGTTGTGTGTTGAGTCACTTGCTTTATCAGTTGCTTATCTTGGCATGACTTGAATAAGTATCAACAATTAACTGCCTTGTAGAGTAATAATATGGCATTACCCTCACATGAAAATAGATTGTTTAAACAACAAACTATGCCCTGCATTTTTATAACTAACAAAACCTTAACAATATTTGTTGGAATAAATAAATCTATATCAAGGATTCCTTTTGCAATATAATACTAATCGTATTTCAATATCTTTATATAGCTTACTTTCAGCTGTTGGGACTATCCATCCAACTTCATATTTTTTTAGATGAAGTCAATTTTCATTATATATTTTTCATTTGACCAATCATTTATTTGTCCAAATTCCATCATAGATTTGAGCTCAAGATCCTCGTCAATATTTATAATATTGAGTGCTACATTATATTAACAACATCGTCGACGATCATTTTACATCGGTTCTACCATCACACAATAAAGACATAACTTATCGAGATCTCATTATTTTCAGGTACCTGAGCCTCTCCTATGAGGTCTTATAAAGTGTTATGTCATGGTGCTCTTATAAAGCACTTTCCTCCTTATTATGACCATCTTGAATATTTGATCCCTCCTTCTTCAAGGAGTTTTATCTTTAGAACTGATTAGTCTATTACGCTTCATGCGTGTCATAAACTCTGTCCATCATGGACTTTATTCTATTTGGAGCATTAACAGTTGAAATATGATATGTAGATTTGGGCCAGAAAGTGCACCTAGCAATATTTTGGAAATGAATTATCACTTGAACTTCAAGTTCACATTTTCAAGGACTATAATCATATGAGAGTGCTTTATTATTTTCATACCACATTGATGGCAAACATCACCTTCACAGTTTGAAGTACTATTTTGAGAAACCTTATTGTTTTCCTTTTTACAATTACAATAATGATGACTATTATTATTTTGATCTTTGGCACGCCCACGTACATTGGTCAACCACTTGTCTTCATTTAGACTTATTATGCACCGCTATTACATTCACTTTAAGAATGGAGCAAATCAAGTGGGACAAGATTCATGCTTTTTCATGAAAATATATTATTTTTCTTTAGTCATCATTATATCATCAATATGGTGCATTAGGACTCAAACCCAATGCCTTGACCATATAAAGGCGTTTTAGGCCATAATGCCACTCAAACCTAACTCTTATCATCATGGTGCGTCAGGACTTGTACCCGATGTCTTACCCTCATGGTGTACTGGAAATTGAACCCATCGTCTTACCCTCAATTAATGGCATATTTGTTTACCTCGAAAATACGAGTAACAATTAAATTTGATTTATGGTTTTAAAAATATGTGAATTAGTTCAATGCCAATTAATAAACAAGAAATCTAAAGTATAAATGAAAGGAACAAGTAAAATCAAACCAGAATGTATACCAGTCTGAACCTCGAGCCAAAGTGACCTCGAGATGGATCAAGAATAATAAAGCTAAAGGATATTTATGATGAATATTGAGCAAAAAGGTAAGAGAGTATATTCTTTGCCAATGATTAGATGATGTTTACAAATGATTGGGGTCCCCTTTATATAATAGGGGAACCTTAAATAAGGTACATTTCTATTTATAATAAAAAATCTTATTGGGACAGCTGTCTAACTGCCTATTACAAATTCATTCAAAGCATTTCGGGATTTACGCCATGATCTTGGTGACGTGGCAGGAATCTTGCTCATTCTGTTACAAATCCGTAACGGCATTATCTCGGGGTTGAGCATACTCGGCTTTGATACCCATTGCGCACTTCGATCCTCGGGCATTACATTCTGTCTTTCGAGCTCAAGTCTGGTCCATCGAGCTCGAACTCGAACTTACCTGAACTCGGGCTTAAGAAGACCCCTCGAGCCCGGGAAATCGGGCATACCTGATTTCGACCGTATACAAATAGTCCACGCATTTCTTAGAGTAAGATGATAAACAACGATATGAACCTCGATTTTCTAGAGTGTCTGATGATAACGTCATTCCCGTGATGTAGGCACTTGAAGTGACCTAAACATCCCATAGGTTTGCCTTCCTGAAACATTAAATGCATTTCAGTAACGATCAGCCACTAGCGCCGCCGAACCGTCGCCGCTCATCTATAAATACAGGGCTCCTTCTTTGAATTGTAAACTTTACTTCTACATTACATTTACTCTGATCACCTTTCCTCTTCATCCCTTTCTCTCATCATCTACTTCCACCGCCTATTTAAGTGCCGGAAAATGCCAAGCTCCCTGAAAACACCATGCTTTGCTACCTTATGCATATCTTAGTTTAAAACTATGGCTAAAACTTCAAGCAGTCCCCAAAAAGAGAAGGCATCATCTTCTTTTTCTTCCCGGCTAGCCAAACTGGTGGCGCCGACCCTTTACAAAATCATTACCGTCCCCTGTGTAGTAAAGAAGGATTTCAATATTGAAAATTCTCCTAATATCCTAGGCCGATGCAAACATGTATATCAGTTCGATATCGGAGAAGCACTTAAGGCCATGAAGAAGGATTGCGGCTGGGGAGATGAGGTCGTGGTATAGATCCCCGACTACAAAGAAAGCATCACTACTCACGCGGAGGTGTTCTTAAATGTTTGCACTTACCCTTTCACACTGGATCCCCTCGATCCGGTAGTGATTGATTTTTGCAAAAGGTACGAGGTTACCCTCGGCTAGATCCATCCCTCCTTTTGGCACATTGTGATTATGCTGTGCTATTTCTTAAGCAAGGCCGAGGGATTAGAGTTTACCCTTAACCATCTCATTCGGCTGTAACAGCCTTAGTTGTTTTGAGGGTTCATAAAGCTTCAACGTCGATCAAAAAAGGCCTTCTTTTCTAGTAACAACAAGGATAAAGATCGAGGCTGGATGAGTCGGTTTATCAGAGCGAGGACTCAGACGACATCCCTAGGGGAAAAGTTCCATTCCTGGAGATATGGAACTTTAATCGTAAGTGAAGTCCTTTTCCAAATACCTACTCATATTCCACTTCCGTGTTTTGTAGCGCCTTTACCTTTTCTACAGCTGTTGTTTGGACTCCCCACGCGATCGCCGACCTTGAGGAGTGGGCCCGAAAATTAGATGCAACCTCCTCGTAAGATGAGCACAAATGACGCAAATTATCGAGGGGAAAATGGGAGGCTAAACATCATGGTAAGTTCTCTTCCCAGGTTTTTTGATACTTTTCTTTTATCAGTGATGCCACCTCACTCATGCTTATTTGTTCAGGCATTGGAGATGTTTTCGAAATAAGACAAGCCCCGCCCGAGGAAGAGACCGAGTCCCCGAAATTGGGGAAAGACAACAAAAGTAAGAGGACTTCGAAGCCCAAAGAACCCCAGGATGAGAGGGCCGCCTACTCGAAAGCCAAGGATGGAGCTTATCCACATGAACTTGGATTCAGCCATCCAATTCTAGGAAGATGAGGAGAATGAGCGAAAAGAATCAACGTTGGTGCCCCGAACTAGAAAACCAATCGAGGCTGCCAAGACCTCCGAACCTTAGACCTTGCCTCATGGTGAAGGAACTCCGAAAAAAGACTCGAGCAAAGCCCTTGAGTCCCTCGAGATCGGAATCATTCCCTTCCTTCAAAAAGTAGTGTCACACCTTCTTTTTCTACTACACCCCCAGAAAGGGGTATAATAAAGGGAGTTTTTCTGATTAAAGGACAATCGAAACGGGATTGTTTATTAAGAGATTCAGAGTCGCCACTTGGGAGATTTATGGTGTCCCAAGTCACCGGTTTAAAATCCCGAATCGAGGAAAAGAATGA
This sequence comes from Nicotiana glauca, assembly GCA_026770625.1. NCBI lineage: Eukaryota > Viridiplantae > Streptophyta > Magnoliopsida > Solanales > Solanaceae > Nicotiana > Nicotiana glauca. Next base: position 53,827 of record MU671978.1, read on the forward strand.
CTCTGTTTAACAGTTCGCGAACCAGAAATTCGAGTAAGGAATTCTGTTAACCCGGGAGAAGGTGTTAGGCATTCCGGGATTCCGTGATTCTAGCACGGTCGCACAACTATTATATTCGGCTTAATTATCTGATTTTAGAACATTTTGAACCTATGTGCCAATTTTAAATTATAACCTCTTTTATTCATTTTTAAAGAAGAATGAACGTCGTCAAAAATATGTCTTTGGATCGCGTCACATGAAATATACCCGCGATCCGGAACACATTTTATTCAACATTTTAGGATTTGAATTTGGGTCACATGAAATGCACACCTGAATTTAGGAAGGTAACATTATTAAAATACACGCCTAAAGCAACTACGCATTTTAGCTTTGCGAGGGCTATGGAATTTGGCTAAATGGAACGCCTCGAGCTCTAAGTATTTTAAAAGAAATAATTAAACGAGGGCCACGCATTTGAGATTTTATTTGGCGCGACGCACCTCAATTCTACTTTTAAAGGGTATTTAAACTAAATCACAGAGGGCCACACACCATTGTATGATAAATGGCGCACCTCCAATTTGTTCAAAAGAGTCTAATTACATAACTAAGGAAAAACTTAATGAGATTATAACTACTTCAACCCAAAGTTCACACTTAAACCTCTTGATCAACAAGGAACGACCACGCGAAATTTTCACCATTTTATCCCCAGGCTTGGCTAAGTCCGTGCCCTCAATTGACAATGGCCCTAAGCGTGACCCACATGAGTAATGGTGGGATCATAATGCTGCCCATATCATGAATTAGGAGTGCAGGAGAGGGGTGAGGGAATTTGGGCACAACTGGGCCAACGCTAGAGGCTGTCTTTACTAAAGATGCATCAATTTTGGCTCAAATACTGGCGGTCATGAGTGGATTCAAAGCATTATTTATCTTAAACAAAACTAACATACCCTCTGATGGTCGAGAGCAATTCGTAGACAGCTATTGTAATTCAATCCCCAAGTTTAAAGCCATGCAGACCACGTGCATTCATTTCAATCTTATGCCTAACAAGAAAATACTTTTGAAATGGAAATATAAGAACATGCTTCCCCTTTTAATTCCAGACTAGTAGTTTCACCATAAAATGAAATGCAAAATATAACAATATGGAGAATCAGAACTATGTTCAACCATGGCTAAAACTAAACACCTAATAAATATGCTACAGGTTACTCTAATCTATCACCCCCTTCTGATTACCAATTTCCACAAGGGAACTGCCAAGCAAGCAACAAAATCAAAATTTTTGAGGCTCACATCAGCCTCTTCAATACTCATAGATACGGCAAACAGAGTGTCCCATGTCCAAATGGTTTTCAGGTCCTTTTAATGCAGATCATCTAGATCAAAATGCTACTTGGAACTTTTAGGCACTCGAAGGGAATTGATCAACGAGAAAAATAAAATTAAATGTCTACGCATAATAGAAACCAAGCTGAATACACAAAGTAACTAATTTTAAATGTGCAGAAACATCATTTAACCAACTACACAATTACAAATCTTGGTTTGACTAAGCCAACTTCATGTTCACCCATGCTCATTCATTTAAAGGTGAGGTGAATACCTGGAAAATGAGAAGAAACAAGGCAAAATAATCAGAGGTCGAGCAGTAGCAGAGAGACAATAAAAATCAGCCTTAAGTTCGATAAAACAACAAACTGAAACCAAGCATCTTTGAACAAAACTTTCAAACAACCTCGAATCCGATTTATAAACCCCAAACTCGAATTGAAATAAAACTCCAACCACAAATTCAACTCAGGATCATTTTTTGAAAAAAACCCAAAATTAAGCCATTTTAACCCCAAGTGAATCGTGGATAACTTCAAAGAGAACAAAGAAGCAGAAAAAAAACTCAAGGATCAAAACCAATGGAACGGTAAACTCTGTCAAATTTTCAGCCGTTTGGTTTTTCTGATTTCTTAGCTCTTCCCCCTTTCTCTGAAAGTCTCTCTTCCAAGGCATGAAAAGGATGCCTTTCTAGGCAAGAAAGTAGGGCATCTATCTGATTTTTGTTTTTCCCCCTTAGGTCCCCGATTTTATGACTTGTTAGCCAAGTCATAGTGTCAAAATTTGAAATAAACCCCTGCTAGAAGCTTCTAGGGGTTTCTTGGGTGGTTACTGCAAGATTCTCTCAGTAACATACCTAATTTACCCCTAGATTGCCTTGTTTTTACTACTGGAAATCCAAATGGGTACGGGCCAATTTGAACTAACATTTTAATTTAACCAAGCAGACTAAATCCCTCCCTTTTGACCCAAAGTAAATCCAGCTTTCACAATAATCAATTGGGCAAAAATAAACGGCAAGGGAATTCAAAGATCCCTTGGCCCAAAATGTCAAATCAGCCCACAAAACCAAAACTAATAATAGTTGACAGAAATAAATAACGAATCAAAACAGACTAAATAAGAAAAAAAAACAAATGTCAATTAAGCCTTACTAGATGGGACACATGCAAAGTCTTCAAGAAAACAAACCAGAAGAAAAGAAGAAGAAACAGAAGCAAATAAATAGCAAAATAAAACAAAATGGACAAAAGAAAGCCAAGCATGCCTCCCCTAAAACTAACGGACACCCTTCTTGAAACAAAACCTCGACGAATCCCTGAATTTGTGGCCGGAATAAACCTCAATCGTATGTTCTTGACTGGGAGCACACAACTGAAATCGATTCTAACCCAAACCTTCAAAACCTCGTTGATTTGAATCTTTTGGGATTTAGGGTTTCGATCTGTGATTTAAAATTCGAGGAACTCTGGGGGGATTCGAAGGAAACTGGTATGGGATTTTGAAAGAGGGGAGTGAGGGGGTCATGGGGTGTTAATTTCGTGGCATTTGGAGGTGGCGCCGCCGGCCGCGGTATAGGATTCGAGGGCGGCGCCCTAGGGTTTTGATATTTTGACAGTTTTTGGTGAGATTCGAGGGGAGCGGATGGTGGCATGGGTATGAGGGTGATGAGGTGAAGCTCTGGTGCGATTTTGGTGGTCATTGGAGACTTGCCGCCATCGTAGGGCGATTTCCGGCGACGGCGGATGGTGGCGTTACAGGGGAGGGCTTGGAGACGAGGAAGGGGTAGGGGGTGCTTTTGAACATTAATATATGTGGACCTCCACACTTCACAGCCGTTGGATCTGGAAAACCTCGATGGCCAGGATTTGTTTTAAAAGAGACGACTTCGTTTCGTATGACTGGGGAAGCGGACTAGACTGGGGTGTGAATTTGGGCCGGGTAAGCGGTTTGGGGCGTTTAAGGGGGAATAAAATTGGGCTTAAAAATTGAAATAAACTCAGCCCAAAAATCTGATTTCACATCTTTTGTTTTCTTTTTAATTATTTTAATTTTTTTTAGTTTTCTTTTAGCAAAACAAAAATAAAATAAAGCCTAAACTAATTCCTAAGTCAAATTAATCCTACCACATTGAATTAATTAACTTTAACTAATAATTACCACAATTAATTAAAAATTAAATTAAAATGGAAAACTACCAAAATTTAAAACTAAATTAAAAAGTGTAAAAATGAGTTATTTTGTGACTTTCCATTTTTGTAAAGCAACTAAATTACTAATTACTTTTAAAAATGTATAGTTAAATTCTAAATGTAAATGCAACATATTTTTTTATATTTTTTATTTAATTGGGGTGAAATAAACATGCACAAACAATTGCAAACAGAAAATGCCACAAAATTGCAAATAATAAAAAATTATTTTGTTTAAAAACTGTGGGAGTAATTCATATAGGGCAAAAATCACGTGCTCACAGCTGTCCCTCTTTTCTCGGAAACACGAAGAGTTTTCGTGCAAAGATAAAGTGAGCGGATACGAGTGATTTTTGCTCATTTGAATACTCCGTGGGAAGCATTTTTGAAAGATTTTACCGCACCCTGCTTCTGAGACTGCCTACATATCCTTGGCTAAAAAGGAATCAGGTCAGTGTAGTTCATGAATGTTTGGTAGCTGGGACTACCATGAAGCTGTGATTTCACTGTTGTTGCTGCCGCTTCTACTACTTACTGAACCCCTTGTTACACCATGTCAAAAATAAAAAGAAGCTAGACTAAACTATGGTCTATGAATTGCAAAACCTATCTATCTCTTCAAACTTGATCTTGCAGCTTTTGTTGCCATGCTGATTTGTATTCTCTTAGTGAAATTCCTCTTCTATCGACTTGAATTATAATCTGAGATGTTTTCCCTTTCTCCAGGTGGACGCCTGACTGCCAAACTGTATTTTAATATTTTCCCTTTTCTCCAGGTGGACGCCTGATTACTGAACATGAATTATATTTCCATGCTCTCCCGGCGGGCTCCTGACTTGAAATGTATTCTCTGCTCTCCAGGCGGGCTAATGACTGCTAATTTGAAATGTATTCCCTGTTCTCCATGCGGGCTCCTGACAGCTGACTTGAAATGTAGTTCCTGCTCTCCAGGCGGACTCCTGACTGCTGACTTTGAAATGTGCTCCCTTGTTCTCCAGGCGGCCTCCTGATTGCTGACTTGGAAATGTTCTCCCTGCTCTCCAGGCGGGCTCCTGACTGCTGACTTGGAAATGTTCTCCCTGCTCTCCAGGCGGGCTCCTGACTGCTGACTTGAAATGTATTCCCTGCTCTCTAGGTGGGCTCCTAATTTCAACAAAATAGACAAAAACAAAGAATTTTTTTTGCCCCAGTTTGGTAGCTGGGCTCATATATGAGTGTTAACCGAATCATATTATCAATAAGAACTTAAAAGCTAAAACTTGAATTATACTCCCTTGTTCTCCAGGTGGGCTCCTGACTGCTGACTTGAAATGCATTCCCTGCTCTCCAGGCGGGCTCCTGACTGCTGAAATTGAAATGTATTCCCAGCTCTCCAGGCGGGCTCCTGACTGCTGAACTTGAAATGTATTCCCTTGTTCTCCAGGCGGGCTCCTGACTGCTGAACTTGAAATATGCTCCCTTGTTCTCCAGGCGGGCTCCTGACTGCTGACTTGAAATGTGCTCCTTTGTTCTCCAAGCGGGCTCCTGACTACTGACTTTGATATGTGCTCCCTTGTTCTCCAGGCAGGCTCCTGACTTCAACAAAACAAACAAAACAAAGAAAAATTTCTGCCCCAGTTTGGTGGCTGGGCACATATGTGATTGTAAACTATACCATGTTACCAAATATCAGTAAGAATTTGAAAGCTAAAACTTGAATTGTACTCACTTGTTCTCCAGGTGGGCTCCTGATTGCTGAAACTTGAATGTATTCCCTTGTTCTACAGGCGGGCTCCTGATTGCTGAACTTGAAATGTATTCCCTTGTTCTCCAGGAGGGCTCCTGATTGCTGACTTGGAATGTATTCTCTTGTTCTCCAGGCGGGCTCCTGACTTCAACAAAATAGATAAAACAAAGAAAATTTTCTGCCCCAGTTTGGTGGCTGGGCATATAGGTGAGTGTTAAACTGAAACATTCTACCAACTATTATTAAGAATTTGAAAGCTAAGTCCTATTATCCAGGGAGGTCCTGACAACTCTTAATTAAACATCAATTATAGATCTAAGCTGTATCTTCTAAAGCTATTACTTCCGCTAGGTCCTGTTATCTAAGAGGGTCTTAAACTACATCCTATTATCCTGGAAGGTCCTGAAAACTCCTAATTGAATCCTATCTTATACATGCAAATTTGACACCAACTTACATTTCTCTATGCTATTCATGATTGTTTTGAAATTCAACTAAGCCACATTTTCCAGGAAGGTCCTGAGAGTTTACGGTCAAACCTGTTTTGGTGCTTGCTCTTTCCCCTACAGAGAGTTTCTCCTAAACAAACAAAATTTTCTTTCCCTATTACAATCAAAGGAAAATCTTGTCAGTTTAAAATGGTGGTTAGTTGATGGCATTCTTGCTGAAGATGTCTCTGCTGCCGTGTTTTGCTTTGACCTGCTTCCTCGAACTGGCCCTGAATCGCTTGACTTTCTGACTGATTTTCAAACCTCATGACGTTTGATGATCCGAGTGTTCTATACCCATAATGTTGTTTTACATATTTGACCTCTTATCTAAACCTTTGCATCTCCTATAACATTACCAAATCATTCTACCGATGAAACTTTCGGTGATTCCTTATATCCCACTTTACATCATGCTATCTTTGGTATGTTCTGGCTACACTGTGCTTTGCAATTTTGGAAGCTGGTAGTGATCTTTGAAATCCTTTCTCATTTGCTTTGAACAAGACTGACATTGAAACATCTTAGAGAAACAAAAACCCCAAAAGAAATGAAATGCAATGACCTTGAGAGTTAAGGATAAAGAAAATCCAAAATGGGATGACTTACTAAAAGGAAAAAGGGAAAGAGACTTATCTGAGTGGAACAACTGGTACCATTGATCATGACATGCATTTCAGACTAATCGACCCAATCCGTCGAACCAATCAATTTTTAATTGCCATACTTTGTTGCCCCAGAATTCCATAACCTGATTTCTTCACCCAAGCCCTAACCTTGTTCATCCTGCGGTGTCTTGAATGGTTTTCACCCACAGACCTATCCCATTTGTTCACTTCTTAACTCACTTTCGCGTTAAGGTGCCCGTAAGGGTTTTCACCGATAAGACTCTCTCATTTTTGATTTCTCTCAACTCCCGTCGCCTTACGGTGCCCGTGAGGCTTTTCACCAATAAGACTCTCTCATTTTTATTATTTTCTTGATTGGACTAGAGTGTCACCCCTGAGATGAATCAACTCTATCTGCTCGACTTGGCATTTTCCGAAAACTGATCAGAAGGTCTTTCTTTGGACTGTAATGTGACTTTTGGATAGGGTTAGAAAGAAGGGTTATTACAAGCTCAAAACAATTCAACTGGGTTTAAAATTACAACTTTCGGAATCAGATTTCTCACAAAAACTCCAACTCCGCCCCAGTTTCTTGCTTGGGGACTTTTGGATTTTTATTATGATGGGACCGAACTGTGAGGCTGCCTACGTATCTTAAAAGGAATCAGGTCGAACATAGTTCATGTCATAGTAATTGCTTTGTTGTGATTTTTTCTTTCTTTTCCTTCCACTTTCTCTTCTTTTCTTTCTTTCTTCCTTTCCTTTTTGGTTGTTTTGTTGTTTTTTTTCTTCTTTTTTTCTTTCTTTTCTTTTTTCTTTTTTTCTTTTTCTCCTTTCCTTTTCTCTTTTTTCCTCTCTTTTCATTCTTTTCTTTTTTCTCTTTCCTTTGCTTGTGTTTCTGACCTCTGCTACTGATTCCGGAAGAGGAGTATGAAAGAAAATAAATAAGGCTCAAAGGGGCAACAAATGATAAAGTGTTTAGATAGCAGAACAAAATGCCTTCGTCATTCCAATCTCTAAAACATGCAGTGTACAAACAAATACAAAGAAAATCAAAGAAAATCATACATAATATCTCTTGTCCGCATCGATATTGATGGCCATTTCTACACACTTGCCTTCCATATCTGTTAAATATAAAGCACCATGAGATAACACTCTCGTCACGATGAACGGTCCATGCCAATTTGGGGCGAACTTGCCCTTGGCCTCAGCCTGATGTGGAAGAATACGTCTCAACACTTGCTGACCCACTTCGAACTTTTGTGGGTGCACCATCTTATTGTATGCTCTTGTTATTCTCTATTGATACAACTGACCATGACACACTGCTGGCAATCTTTTCTCATCGATCAAACTTAACCACTGTAGGTGGGTTTTGGCCCATTCATCATAATTAATTTCAGCTTTTGCGACAATCCGAAGGGATGGGAGTTCCACTTTTGCGGGTATCACTGCCTCGGTGCCATTTACTAACAAATACGAAGTCGGCCCCTACTGAAGTACGAACAGTAGTACGATAACCCAACAATGGAAAAGGACGATTTTCATGCCACTGTTTGGAACCCTCCACCATCTTCCGCAATATCTTCTTTATATTCTTGTTGGCCGCCTCGACTGCTCCGTTTGCCTTAGGGCGGTAAGGGGTGGAATTGTGATGTGTAATCTTGAATTGCTGACATACCTCTTTCATCAGATGACTATTAATATTAGACCCATTGTCTGTAATGATCACCTTTGGTATCCCAAACCGACTGATGATATTTGAGTGCACAAAATCAACCACGCTTTCTTGGTCACAGACTTGAATATTTTAGCCTCAACCCACTTGGTGAAATAATCAATGGCCACCAGAATGAACCTGTGCCCATTTGATGCTGCTGGCTCAATTGGCCCAATGACATCCATGCCCCACACAACAAAAGGCCATGGTGTAGACATTATGTACAATTCCGATAGTGGAGAATGAATCAAATCTCCATGCACTTGACACTGATGACACTTGCGCACAAAACTGATACAATCTCGCTCCATAGTAAGCTAATAATAACCTACTCGGAGAATCTTCTTTGCCAATACGTACCCACTCATATGCAGTCGACAGACTCCCGAATGTACTTCGGCCATAATAGATGTGGCCTGTCTAGAATCTATGCATCTCAACCACCCAAGATCTGGAGTTCTTTTATACAATACTCCTCCACTGAAGAAAATCCACTTGTCAAACGTTGAATTGTTCTCTTTTGATCACCTGTGGCCTGTAATGGATAAACTCCCATTCTGAGGTATTCTTTGATATCATGGAACCACGACTCACCATCAAGTTCTTCTTCCACTATATTACAGTAGGCATGCTGATCGCGGACCTAAATCTCCAAAGGGTCCACATAGGCCTTTTCTGGATAATGCAACATTGACGCCAAAGTAGCCAAAGCATCGGCAAATTCATTATGAATCCTTGGAATATGCCTGAATTCTATTGATTGAAACCGTTGACAAAGATTATGCAAACATTGTCGGTACAGTATAAGCTTTAAATCTCGTATTTCCCATTCCCCTTGAATCTGATGTACCAGAAGGTCTGAGTCACCCATGACCAAGACTTCCTGGACACCCATATCCATGGCTAACCTCAAACCCAAGATGCATGCCTCATACTCGGCCATGTTATTAGTACAATAGAAATAAAGCTCAGCTGTAACAGGGTAATGCTGCCCTGTTTTAGAAATAAGTACCACTCCTATCCCAACGCCTTTCATATTGGTAGCCCCATCAAAGAAATGTTTCCATCCTGGCTTCTCAACTTGTTCCAACTCATCAACGTGCATTACCTCTTCATCAGGGAAGTATGTCTTTAAAGGTTCATATTCTTCATCTACTGGATTCTCAGCCAAATGGTCAGCCAACGCTTGTGCTTTCATTGCAGTCCGGGTCACATAGACAATGTCGAATTCTATGAGCAAGATTTGCCACTTTGCGAGCCTCCCCGTGGGCATAGGCTTCTGAAATATATATTTCAACGGATCCAACCGAGAGATGAGGTAAGTGGTATACGATGACATGTAATGTTTCAACTTATGTGCTACCCAAGTTAGGGTGCAACACATCCTCTCAAGCTGAGTATACTTAACCTCGTAAGCTGTGAACTTCTTGATTAGGTAGTATATGGCCTGCTCTTTCCTGTCGGTGATGTTATGCTCACCTAACACACATCCAAATAAATTATCCAAAACCGTCAAATACAGAATCAAAGGCCTCCCTAGTTCTGGTGGGACCAATACCGCTGGGTTTGATAGATACCTCTTTATCTTATCAAATGCCTCTTGACATTTGTCTGTCCACTTGACTGCAGCATCCTTCTTTAACAACTTGAAGATAGGCTCACAAGTTGTCGTAAGCTGAGCGATAAATCTGCTGATGTAATTCAATCTCCCTATCAGACTCATCACTTCAGTCTTATTTTTGGGAGGTGGCAATTCTTGGATGTCTTTGATTTTTGATGGATCTAATTCAATACCTCGATGGCTAACTATAAATCCACAGATGGCACACCGAAAGCGCATTTTGTAGGATTGAGCTTGAGATTGTACCTGCGAAGCCTTTGGAAGAACTTTCTCAGATCCCTGACATGGTCAGACTGCTTCCTGGCCTTTACAATTACATCATCCACATACACCTCGATCTCTCTATGTATCATGTCATGGAATATGGTTGTCAGCGCCCTCATGTAGGTTGCCCTAGCATTTTTCTGACCAAATGGCATGACCCTGTAGCAGTATGTTCCCCATGGCATGATGAATGCCGTATTTTCTGCATCTTCCTCATCCATTAAGATCTGGTGATAGCCCGCATAACAATCCACAAAAGAACCAATCTCATGTTTGGCACAATTATCAATCAATATGTGGATGTTTGGTAATGGGAAGTTATCCTTCGGACTCGCCTTGTTGAGATCACGGTAATCAACGCACACCCTGGTCTTACCATCTTTCTTTGGTACAGGCACAACATTGACTAACCAGGTGAGATACCGCATGAACCGAATGACCTTTTCATCAAAATGCTTGTTAACTTCTTCTTTGATCTTCACACTCATATCAATTTTAAATTTCTTCAGCTTCTGCTTGATAGGGGAAATGCCGGGTCAATGGGCAATTTATGAACCACCTAGTCAGTGCGTAGACCCGGCATGTCGTCATATGACCATGCAAAAACATCTTTGTACTCAAACGGTGCTTTGATTATCTCATCTCTGAGCTATGGTTCCAGATGGACACTTATTTTAGTTTTCCCGACATTATCTTGATCCCCTAAGTTGATTGCTTTTGTATCATTCAGGTTAGGTTTGGGTTTTTCTTCAAAATGGCTTAATTCTTTACTGATCCCTTCAAAAGCGTCATCATTATCATATTCCACTTCATCATCACACTCAATTTCTTGTATTATTATTATTTTAGAATTAGATTGACATTTAAGACTGGGCCGGAGATTCCTCATGCATGTCACTGAAACCAACATAAAAAGGACTGTACAAAAAAGAAAAGAAAAACAAAAATGAAACACTATCAGGAATGAAAAAGAAGGGAAATTGCATTTCATTGAAATTGAAAGATAACAAGGTTTAACACATCCAAACGGACGGAACATAGAATCTAAATAACAACCTTGGAATAATCCAGACAACTAAAAGAAAATCAAAGCCCACTACCAAAACTCCCTCCGAGTAGGAAGAGGAATAGCTTCCCAATTTTTGATCTTTGCACAGGGCCCCACAAATTGCACATCTGCCTTGCTCGATCCCTCTCCAGCTCCCACCATATTCACCTCATCGAACAACTTTTCAAACCTTTCAAGCAACTCCTTATCAGGACCAACCACGGAACCGGGCATTATTGTTGCTGGACGCTTCTTAGTACCAGGCCTGACAAAGGACCGGGAGAGACGGGGGACAGGCTTTGGAAGAACCCATGCTTTCTGTTTCAACTTTTTAGCTTGCCTTATGTTTGCAGCTATAGGCTTGAACCCCAAACCAAAAGTATCCAAGTTTTTGGGAAGAGATACTGGCTGTACGATGCCTTATAGAGAAACACCGAAACCCTTGCCAGGTACGAAGCATTCTTCAACATCTCTGAAGCCACCATAACTGATGTGGCTGCTACTTTCGGAATTGGAACACACTCACCTTCTGGGTTCTTTTCAACTGATACTGTATCAAAGACCTGATAGACCTACGGACCCTTGTTGTCTTCAGCTTCGATGAAAGGTACAATGGCATCACCCAGGGCACACAGATTATCCTCGCCATGCACCACAATTTCCTATCTGTCCTATTGAAATTTAACCATCTGGTGCAGGGTAGACGGCACTGCCTTGGCAGCATAAATCCAGGGTCGGCCCAGCCAAATATTGTAAGAAATCGCCACATCTAGCACTTGAAATTCCATAGTAAATTCAACTGGCCTTATTGTCAGTTCCAACACTATGTCCCCGACTGAATCTTTCCCTCCACCATCGAACCCCCGCACGCAAATACTATTCTTGCGAATTCTTTCATTGTCCACTTTCAATTTGTCTAGGGTGGAGAGAGGGCAAATGTTTGCACTAGACCCATTATCAATTGGTACCCGGGTAACCACAGAATCTTTGCACTTCACCGTAAGATAAAGGGCTCTATTATGCTCAGTACCCTCCACGAGCAATTCATCATCAGAAAAAGTGACTCTGTTTACCTCAAAAATCTTGTTTGCTATCTTCTCCAGATGGTTTACAGAGATCTTGTCAGGAATGTGGGCCTCGTTCAAGATTTTCATCAATGCCCGGCGGTGCTCGTCCGAATGGATTAACAATGAGAGCAATGAGATCTGAGCAGGGGTCTTCCTCAACTATTCTACAATATAATAGTCCTGCACCTTCATCTTCTTTAAGAACTCTTCCGCTTCTTCTTCAGTCACAGCTTTCTTCACTGACATCGGATTATCTTTGGAAGTTTTGGCTTTTCTAAAATCCTCGGGGGCAAAGAATCTCCCCGAGTAAGTCAGACCATGGGTCTCACAAACTTTTTCTTTAACCTCTTTCCCTTTGTAAATCACTGTCATTCGGCCATAATTCCAGGGGACGGCCTTGCTGTTGACTATTGGTAGCTGATTCACTGGTTTGATAATGATAGGCTCTGTGCGGGCACCTTCCACAACTACAACGGGCTTGGTAGCTTCCCCTGGTACTACCACTTTTGCTTTTTCCTATTTTACTGCAATCCTGCTTGAAGGCTCCTTCTGAACTACCATAATTGGTTTACTATCTGTCTCTTTCAACTTGATCAATGACTTCTCACTTGGCCTGACTTTACTGGACCTGATCATCATTACAGTCTGTGAGGGCTTTTTAGGCTCTCCTCCTTTTTTGCACTATCTTAATCATATTGGTCTCATGATGGGCCGGGAGCAGATTCTGGTTGATGTTAGGCGTTTCCGGGGCTTGAACCTCGATCCGACGTGTATCAATGAGCTCTTGAATAGCTGTTTCAATTTCCAGCATTTCTCTGTGTCATGCCCCAGGGCCCCTGAATAATATTCACAACTCATCGAGTGGTCAAGATTTCTCGGAGGGGGGTTTGGCAGCTTAGGCTCGATCGGATTCAACATACTCAACTGTCTCAACCTGTGGAATAGATTGGTATATGATTCTCCCAATGGAGTATAAGTCTTATGCTTCTACGACCTCTCATTCTTGAAGGCTTAATTTGGTCAGAAACCTGTTCCAGGGGAATTTCTGTAGGCTCTTGGGGTGGGTAGGTGCTTTGTGGAGCTGGGTAAGCATTTTGTGGGGTTGGCGCATGCCATTGTGCGTGGGCAGGAGGTTGAGTGTATGTTTGAGCATGATGGACAGAGTAGTGGGGGTCTAGAGGTGGGTAGTAGTGTTGTGGTGGGTTATATGGAGTGTGGTGGTAAGTTTGGGGGTGGGGTCGAGGCTGGTTATAGTAAGGTGACGGGCCCCTGGACCAAGCTCTTGACTCAACTACCACAACGTCCTCTTTCTTCTTCTTCCCTAGTACACCCCCAATGCCATTTTTAATGGCCTGGGAGGTCGACTTGATTGCTAAATAACTCATGATTTTGTTGGACTTGAGTCCTTCCTCTACCATGCTTCCCATTTTTACCACTTCGTTGAAGGATTTCCCTACCGCTGACACTAAGTGACCGAAATAAGTGGCCTCCAAGTCATGCAAGAAATAATCAACCATTTCACTCTCTTTCATAGGAGGGTCAACCCTCGCTGCTTGCTCTCTCAAACGGAAGCCGTATTCTCTAAAACTTTCCCCGGGTTTCTTCTCAATCTTGGTCAATGACAGACGGTCTGGGACAATTTCAAGATTGTATTGAAAATGGCAGGCAAATGCTTGGGCCAGATCGTCCCAAGTGTACCACCGACCATGATCTTGTGGGGTGTGCCATTCCAAAGCTGAGCCACTTAAACTTTGACTAAAATACGCCATCGGTAATTTATCTCTTCCACCCGCCCCTCTCATCTTGCTACAAAAACCTCTTAGGTGTGCCACTGGATCACCATGCCCGTCATATAAATGAAAGTTGGGCAACTTGAACCCCGCTGGTAATTGGACATCTGGGAACAGACACAAGTCTTTATATGCCGCACTTAGTTGACCACCTAGCCCTTGCATATTCCTGAAAGATTGCTCCAAGCTCTTGACCTTTCTAATCATCTCCTCCTGCTCAGAATTCTTAGGAGGCTTCTCAATTTCTGCTGAGAGATCAAAATGAGGAGTGTAAGAACATGGTTCTGGTGCTTTGAAGGTTGGTTTTGGGGATAATAATGGTTGTCATGAGTCTGGAACAGAGGCTCACTAGAAGATCGATGTAATGCAGCGGGTGAAGGTGCCACAAACACAGGAATGATTGGTGGAGGAGGGTATGGGACTTGTTTATGTGGTGGAGCTGGTGGTGTTTGGGAGGTGGTGCCATAGCATTGTTGGTAGGCGGGAAAGGCTGGAGATGAATTCATAGTAGGAGGCTCCTGAGGTTGGGCCAATTGTGGGATATAAGCAGGGTTGGCAGGGTAAACCGGTGGTAGATGCCCTTTTGACCAGGCCTGGTACATTTCAGCCATTTGTTACTTTAACTTATACATATCTTCCTTCATCGCATTAACATCCAATTCATCCACCTCTCTTGACGGATCGACAATACTTGCCTTTAGTTCTTAGTTGGTCATCTTCAGCTTGTTTTTTGACCGGGTGTTGTAAGAGTGAGTTGCTAGAATGCCGATCAACTAACCACCTGCTTGTACTTAATACATTAACATCAATTTTGTTAGTGGTTAGGGCTTTAATAGATTGGTAACCACACATTTGGGGGTATGAATGCACCTAAATAGTTTAACCGTTTCTATTATGCCTTTAATCGGTTGCATGCATCATCCCGACTTTCCCTATTTCCATCTGCCACTTCTTTCTTTTCCATTTCTCTTTTTCTTGCCTTTGCTTTCTCTTTGTTTTTTGTTCTCTCATCCCACCCTCTTGTTTTGCCATTGTTTTCTTCTCTCAGTTTCTTATTTTTCTCTCTTTTCTTTCACTTTCTCTCCTGTTTTCCTTTTTTTTTGTTCTTTTTTTTCTCTTCTTTTGTATTTGGTTACGGTCGAATCCTATGGAGATTGCCTATGTATCATGACCCCGCATGAATCAGACCAAGCGTAGTTCTTGAAGATATAAACAAAAAAACAAAAAATATTTTGGGATTTTCAATTTTCATAAAAAGCAAATACTTTGATTACAATGACTCGAGAAACTCAAGACTCAAAAGCAACTGATAGACTTTGAAAAGATGAAAGTACTGACTCAAAGAACTACAGACTCTAACTTAACTGGCAGACTTCAAAAGCAGAAAAGTACAGACTCAACAATAATGAATACATTAATGCCTCAAAAACTCCTTATGCCCGCGGAGCATCATTCGGCCTCGCCGCGGGCCTATGTGTAAGATCCCCTTGGAGCCTCTCTAAATCACTCATGATTTGTCAGAAAAATGTCATCATCGCTGCAAAGAAAGTAGTACGGGTCATATCCTCACATGCTTGGCACTTCACAACAATATAATCGGCAATGGCCCTGATCTTCTCTTTGATCCTACCCTTCTTCTGAAGAAGACGCCCGACCTGCTGATTACGGGCTCTAATACCTGAGTGTCGTGGAAATGTTGATTTTGCAGCTGTTGTACTTCTTCCTCCATCTGAGCCATAAGATAATAACATTGTTCCTTTCACCTTTAAAATCCTTGGCTTGTTTGATCATTTTGTTCTCGACAGTGATGACCCTTTTCTTTAACCCCGCACCTTCATTATCGTATTGCTATTTTAATTGCCTAACCAGGCATGCTCTCTCTTCCGAATTCTTAGCCAGTTGTGTTCGCGCCCTTGCCAACTCATTCTCCGCTTTTTTCAAATCAAAACCATAATCATCCACTTTCTGCCTAAGGTTCTTTATAAGCTTTTCATCCCCTGCACTCTTGGCAGGATTTTTGGTTGCTATTTTCATCTCTCAAATTTGAGCTCGAAGGGCTTCATTTTCTTTGGCTAGCTTCCTCTTTTCTCCCTCATCGACTGCGACTTGCAAACTGTTTTCAAACTGAAGGTCTTGGACCTATTTTTCTAACCTGCTTATGGTGGCTTGGTCAGCCAGTCCCACTGCACCTGTGCTCCATCGGTGAACTGTTTGCCATGGGGTCTTTTTGCGGGCCTTTCAGGTTCCTGATGAACTCGAGATCTTTTACCATACCAAGAAAGGTAACCAGGCTCCAAATCTCCTCTAGATAGATCTCTCACTTGAGTTTTAGACTCTAAGAATCTACACTGATGCCAAATCCGATGCACTTTTCCCTCTGGGAAGGCAGCTTTGGGTTCTAACTCAATGACCTGTCGACTCAAATCCTTATCATGTGGGATGGTCTGGTATCGATCTAACTGATGTAGGACTCTGTGCGGGGCATAAGTTTGGATACTCCGAAGACCCATCAACAACAGAAAACACTCCTCAGCCAACATATAGATTACTTCTCCAACCGACAGCCACCCGAGAACTCATAACCCTCTACTCGCTTTTCATGTTTTTTGATGCACTTGAGGCCAGTCATACCACAATTCAAGTATTCGGGACGGTGGAAAATATGTTCCACCGTCCATAGTTGTAACAGCATATTGCACCTTGCAAAGAACTTCTCTCCTTCTCGGCAAAGGGTCAGGGCTCGGTAAATTTCTGCCAAGATCAACGACACTATGGTCCCATTTGCCTTTTTCATCATAAAGTCAGCTATCCCTACGAGTCCAAGCTCTATATTCCCATCTTTTCTGTGGCAAACCAAAATACCAGGAACGCCGGTATAAAAGCTAGACCTCTCCGAGCTTCCCACTTGTCTTGATTTCCTGTATGAGTAAGACCAGTATCTGGCATCTCAAAGCCACGGGGATTCCCGTAACGTCGGTACAGAAAGTAGAAGGTACAGAATCCATTGGCCAAATTCCCGTCTCTGACGTCCCGAGTGATGCTTAACAAGTCCAAAAATTTGTGAGGGGTTACTGTTCTAGATGCCACCGGGTATCGAGTTCGGAGATTTCCCTCGGAATCGGCGTATCCTGCTATCTCTTCCAGTGTAGGAGTTAGCTTGAAATTAGCAAAGTGGAATACATTATGTGCCGGGTCCCAAAATGGTATCAAGGCCTCAATTATGTCCTTTCTCGGCTTAACCTTTAAGAGCCCAATAAGGCCACCCAATGCTTTTGTCACATCTTTCCTTGTGTCGTCCCCCAAATCATGCCACCACATGTGTAGCTCCAAAGGGATCTCCTCACGGACTGAAAAAGGTTCATTTTGATTTGTGCTCATCCTGTACATTTATTAAGGTAATTTTAATAAAACTATGACTCATTTTGACTCCAGAAAAATGACCTTTTTTTTTTCAATTTTTTTACAAAAATATCTGGCTTTGCCAATACGGTCTTTCAACACTTCGAAAATAAAGAATTTAAGGTCGTGTCGGTTAACCGGCCAAAAACCTTGAAAAATGACTAAAGGCGTATGTTCTTGCAAAAATAGCCTTCCGACGCCCTTTTGAGGGACATTCGGCTATTCTTGACAAGAATGGCACCTTAATTATTTACAGTAAAAATAAATTTTTGTTCTTTTTGGGCTATATTTGCAAAAAGGGAAGTTGGACTCAATGGGAGTTGCCTACTTATCTCAGACCCTGTGAGAATCAAACTGGCGTAGTTCAAGCAGATTGGATACGGGCGATAATTAAAAAAAATAACTAATTTAGAGAAAATATTTTTTTTTGATTTTTCTTGAAAATAATGAAACATGCAAACTCTTTTTGGATTTTTTTTTCCTTTTTTTTTTTGAAAAATGATAAAAAGTGCAAAATCTTTTTGAATTTTTTTCATGTTGTTTTTTCTTAACAAAAATGTGGCACAAAACATAATTGGGCCCCACTCATTTTTTTTTTGTGGCAAATTATACTACTAGGCATGCCTAGTAGTTTTTTATTAATAATAAAGCAGGAAACCACAAAGGAATAGTACATGTAAGGGGGGCATGGACATTACCTTACTAATCATATTGAGGAAGAGAAAAAGCCTCATCTTTTAGCAAGCATGTAAAAAGTAGAAACTTGAAAGTACCAAATATTCTATGATCGCCATAGAGTTTATAACACACTCTATGACGCTATTACAAATTATGATGCTTTGAAAATGATAAACTAAAACAATGTAGAAATTAGAGTCTTGCCCCTCATTTATCAAACTTGTGAGTTCTTCAATTTGAACTTCCTTAAAATCCTCTTGAACTGTCTTCAAAAATCTTCAAAGTTCTTCATTTCTTCTCGGATCTATCGGACCTCGTACATGTGGATGTGGAAACCCCCTTTAGCTTTGAAGCTCTCATTGGTAGTTGCCTGAGTGTTATTTCTTGAGTCACCTTCTTTTTCTCACTATTCTTTGGAGAGAAATCTCCGGTTGTAGTCGCCTCCTCTGGACAATATTCAATCAATTCATCTTCTTTTGCTTCGTCGGAGCTGGCAATACGTAAGTTGGCCTCAAGTTTTTGGTTAACTTATCTTGTATAACCATCCACAATGGTTCATGCCTTTTGAATTGCTTTGCACTACATGGTTCATGTCTCTTTGTCATTGAAATTTCTTGCTTCTGTGTAGTCATTTTTGAGCCAGATGAAAATCAAGTTTTTTGAGGTTTTGGACTACCCAAAGCATCCAATAGTGAACGGTCATGGTCTGAGATCAAAGCATTGTTTGAAATGTCACCTGAGTGTTTAAAACTCTCCAAGTCTGCTGCTGCATTTTTTGGAAATAATGCTGCTCCGATGGAAGAAACATTTCAGCCTGATCTGCCCAGCTGCTTTTGGATAATGCAGCATTTATGTCAATCAGTTGTAGATTCTCATCACTGTTTATCCCTGTAACCTGATTCGCATTGTCAACAAAGTGATTCTGCTCAAAAATTGTTGTAACATAGTCTCCCTTGTCAAATGTTTGTCCTTCCCTGTTACCATTAGTAGCTTTATAAGCTAAATGAATAACATTTTCAGCATTGACACCACTAACTTGTTGCCCGTCTGCGTGTACATACTTCCCAGCTGTGTGCAACGGAATAGTGACTGCAATGTCATGTTCGTCAACCAATATATCAAATGAGTTTGAAATATTGGTGCTCGATGCTGCTGCAATGTGATTTTTGGTAGCATTGGAGTTTTTGTTGTTATGTGATTGTGTTACAACTGTCCATCCTCCTGATTTTGTGCTATGTGTTGCTTCAAAGGTCTGTCCATCTCCTTTAATCATATCATTACCAATTGTGCCTGCTTTATTTGTGCTAGCCAACAGATGATCAACTAAAGTAGTATGTTGTCTATCCCTTTGTTGAAATGTAGCTGTAGCCTTAGAAACATGAATAGATGATTCTTCATTCCACTCATCAGACCCCCGTTGCGTTGGATTCCTGTTCAAATTTGAAGATTCAGTCAGCTGTTCCTTAGCCTTGACAAATGGAACAGTAGCTTCCAAAATTGACACCCTAATAACTGATTGTTTTCCAGCATAATCACCATTTGTTTTCCATGCATTAATAGCGTCCACATTTGCACCTACATCAGTTAGTGATATTTCAGCTCCTTCCAGAGTTGTATCATTCAACTTCGAAGCAGTAGCAGCTACACCATTTTTACATGGTATTACATTATCATTCAAAGTCACATCTGCATATTTGCTTGACAATTTTGTCAGCTGTACATCTCGATCACTTGATGCAGCAAATCCTTCTCTTTCATTTTGCTTCATATTAGTCGTCACAGCTGATGTATTATGATCGGTAGGTCGACTATCATTTTCATGGGGTGCCAGAAATGTTGCGTTATGCATTACCTTGTAAATTGTTGCCATAGGGTCAGCTTGGTGTTTGGTTTTTTTAATAACATCAGGAATTGCATCAGGTGTAGGCTGCCCAGTTTCAGCAGCATCTGTTGTCAGATTATCAAATGTTTTCCCAGATCCCTGTGTATCAACCACTACACACAAGTGTCCATCTGTTAGTGTTGTTGTATCTTCAAGAATACTAGCATCAACGTTAGTTGAACTCACGACCCCTTCTTGATTCAAAATCAAAGCAGAAGTAGTGGCTTCTCCAGCTATTGTTCTATTGAGTTGTTGTCCCTCTAGTTGTTCCAATGAAGCAGTAGTCTTCGAACCTGTTGCAACTGAAACTTGCTGCAACTGGGATTGGTGCTGTTGTCCCTCAATCTGCTGCTCGGAACTATTAACAACTTTTGAACCATTTGTAGGTTGTTGTTCAGCTCTCTTAGCATTCAAAAATTCCCTTGCATCACCCTGTATTTTTTCAATAACTTGCTGTCCATTCTCAACTGTTTCCTCATAACCTTGTGTTGCCTTTCCTTTTAAGCGACGACATTGATTTTATTCATGACCTTGATGATTACAATGACAACAATATGCCGGAAAATTGTCGTATCTCATTTCTTGGAAGTCCTCCATAATCTTACCAGTTTTATTGTCCAAGTATTGAAGCCTTACTTTCTTTGGGAGTTCATCCAGCAAATCGATGATAACCTTTACTCTTGCTGTACTTGGGTGTGATCTTATTTGAGTTGCCTTGTCAATTGCAATAGGTTTCCCAATAGCTGCTGCAATAGACAGTAAAGCCTTACGAGCAAAGAGTTCAGGTGACAATTTCGGCATCAAAATCCAAACAGCAGCCTTAGAGGTTTCTTCCTTAGGATTATAGCTAATAGTCCATGGAAAAACTCTATATTGATGCTCTTTTCCATTGTGTTTAAAATAATTCATAGATCTCTCTAAACAGGACACATAATCTTCATATTGATTACATCGAATTAAAAGTTGCCATTGGGCCAATAAACCTATCAAGCAATTACCTTTGATGCCAATGATTTTTGGCAGTATATTTCTCAAAGCCTGCAAAATTATCTCATAATTGGACGATTTAATGATCATAGCTTGGTGTAATCCTTCCTCCTTTGCAAATTCTTTACGTTCATCCATTGAAAACTGAATCGTAGGAACTCCATGAATAATCTTAAAAGGTTTCAAAGTCGTTCTTATCTTTGTCAAATTCTTGGTCGATTGGGATTGATTTAGAGAAGTAGTATATGTGTGTGGCACTTGAAGATTTGGTTCCACATAAAATTTAGAAGCTTCAAATCCAATATCCTCATACAAAATATTAGAAAAGCTACCTGTTGCATTTTGTCGCACTGACTGTGTCTGCAAGTCTGCATTTTCTATTTTTTTAATTGTTGCCGTGATTGTTTCATTATTGTTGTTGCTCAAGCATCCGGCATCGATCTTTTGATTAAGTGGATCTGAGTGAAGCTGTTCCTGTCTAGATCGAACAGCAGCTGCTCCATGTGTGACCAAC
This sequence comes from Nicotiana glauca, assembly GCA_026770625.1. Lineage (NCBI taxonomy): Eukaryota > Viridiplantae > Streptophyta > Magnoliopsida > Solanales > Solanaceae > Nicotiana > Nicotiana glauca. The sequence goes on from MU671978.1 coordinate 75,140, forward strand.
TATTTTGGTCCAGAGTTAGTTAGATCGGAGTTGACTATTCCGGCATCGAACTTGTTTGAAGCTTTGGGGGTCAATTCTAATTGAGCTGTAACAGCATCTCCACTGCTTGGTATTCATTTATTTAGCCTGGAAATCAGATATGGAAATTTAGTTGTGTCCAGAGAATTCGCTGCTACAATATTTGCTGCTCCATTTTTTAGATTTGCAGTAACTGAGGAAACTTTGATGAGTGCGCCTACTTGGGGTTTGAGGACAATGTTGAGATGCATCTTTTATGTCTTTTCCGGTGGTTTTTCACCATCGGACGACGACATAGTTGCCGTTAAAATGCTGCCCGATTACTGTTCACTGATAATCGCATGAGAGAGAAGAGAGCGCATGGGAGGTGTTTCCTTTTTTCCCCACTCGCTCTTCACACTTAAAGCTCTTTTTTCTTTTTCTTTTTCATTGTTTTTTTTTTATTTTTTCATTTTCCCTCAGCTATCATTGGTCCGCCAAATGACTCTTTTACCTTTGAATAAGTGTAACATATAGCACATAGGATGCATCAAGATGGTCTGTTATTTTGGGTACACCTGTCCTAGAGGGACCTAACCCCTGTGTTGAGTCCCCTAAGTCAAATGTACATGATGCAAACAAGCGTTCCTACTAGGGATCCGACATGAGGCTGAGTTATTCTAGGTTTAAAACCTGGGTTTATTTGTTCTAGACCTGGCTTACCCGAGCGGATAACTCAAGCCCCGGAGGGGGGAGGAGGGCAGCGTACCGGGAATACAAAAGCTTCGCCGGCTTTACAACTTATCCGAACCTTGTTCTAAATTTGGAATATGACTCTAACAGAAAATAAGTCACACGAAGTGCATACTCCTTCATGATTTAGAAGAATCAGAGAGAAGAGGAGTTTCGTAACAGTTTATATACAATTCACGGAATATCAAAGTAGTAAAAGAAATATTTAGCACATTAGGCCCAAACATGTAACAAAATCAGATAAAGCCAAATATAACAATTTATCTAATCTCGAATTCTGAGCTGAACCAAAAGTTCTGGGTTCTTGTCCCCAGCAGAGTTGCCAGAGCTGTCACACCTCCTTTTTCTACTATACCCCCGGAAAGGGGTATAATAAAGGGAGTTTTTCCAATTAAAGGGCAATCGAAACGGGATTGTTTATTAAGAGATTCAGAGTCGTCACTTGTGAGATTGATGGTGTTCCAATTCACCGGTTTAAAATCCCGAATCGAGCAAAAGAATGACTCTGTTTAACAGTTCACGAATTAGAAATCCGAGTAAGGAATTCTGTTAACTTGGAAGAAGGTGTTAGGCATTCCCGGGTTCCGTGGTTCTAGCACGGTCACTCAACTGTTATATTCGGCTTAATTATCTGATTTTAGAATATTTTTAACCTATGTGCCAATTTTAAATTATAACCACTTTTATTTATTTTTCAAAGAAGATTGAACATCGTCAAAAATATGTCTTTGGATTGCGTCATATGAAATGCACCCACGATCCGGAACATATTTTATTCAACGTTTTAGGATTTAGATTTGGGTCACATGAAATGCACACCCGAATTTAAGAAGTTAACGTTATTAAAATACGCGCCTAAAGCAACTACGCGTTTTAGCTTTGCGAGGTCCATGAAATTTTGCTAAATGGAACGTCTCAAGTTCTAAGTATTTTAAAAGAAATAATTAAACGAGGGACACACACTTGAGATTTTACTTGGCGCGGCGCACCTCAATTCTACTTTTAAAGGGTATTTAAACTAAATCACGGAGGGCCACACACCATTGTATGATAAATGGCGCACATCCAATTTGTTCAAAAGAGTCTAATTACATAACTAAGAAAAAACTTAATGAGATTATAATTACTTCTACCCAATGTTCACACTTAAACCTCTTGATCAACAAGGGATGAGCACGCGAAATTTTCACCATTTTATCCCAAGGCTTGGCTAAGTCCATGGCCTCAATTGAAAATGGCCCTAAGAGTGACCCACATGAGTAATGGTGGGCTCATAATGCTGCCCATATCATGAATTAGGAGTGCATGAGAGGGGTGAGGGAATTTGGGCACAACTGGGCCAACGCTAGAGGCCCAGATCCAACATTTCATCAATAGAAATTAAAATAAAAGGCTGTCTTTACTAAAGATGCATCAATTTTGGCTCAAATACTGGCAGTCATGAGTGGATTCAAAGCATTATTTATCTTAAACAAAACTAACATACCCTCTGAGGGTCGAGAGCATTTTGTAGACAGCTATTGTAATTCAATCCCCAAGTTTAAACCATGTAGACCAGGGGCATTCATTTCAAGCTTATGCCTAACAAGAAAATGCTTTAGAAATGAAAATATAAGAACATGCTTCCCCTTTTAATTCCAGACTAGTAGTTTCAGCATAAAATAAAATGCAAAATATAACAATATGGAGAGTCAGAACTATGTTCGACCATGGCTAAAACTAAACACCTAATGAATATGCTACAGGGTACTCTAATCTATCATCCCCTTCTAATTACCAAGTTCAACAAGGGAACTTCCAAGCAAGCAACAAAAACAAAATTTCTGAGGCTCACATCTGCCTCTTCAATACTCATAGATACGGCAAACAGAGTGTCCCATGTCCAAATGGTTTTCAGGTCCTTTTAATACAGATCATCTAGATCAGAATGCTACTTGGAACTTTTAGGCACTCGAAGGGAATTGAACAACGAGAAAAATAAAATTAAATGTCTACACATAATGGAAACCAAGCTGAATACACAAAGCAACTAATTTCAAATGTGCAGAAACATCATTTAACCAACTACTCAATTACAAATCTCGGGTTGATTAAGCCAACTTCATGTTCACCCATGCTCATTCATTCAAAGGTGAGGTGAATACCTTGAAAATGAGAAGACACAAGGCAAAATAATTAGAGGTCGAGCAGCAGAGAGACAACAGAAATCAGCCTTAAGTTTGGTAAAACAACAAACTGAAATCAAGCATCTTTGAACCAAACTTCCAAACAAGCTCGAATCCGATTTTCCCCAAACTCGAATTGAAATAAAACTCCAACCACAAATTCAACTCAGGATCATTTTTTGAAAAAAAACCGAAATTAAGCAATTTTAACCCCAAGTGAATCGTGGATAACTTCAAAGAGAACAAAGAAGCAGAAAAAAACTAAAGGATCAAAACCAATGGAACAGTAAACTTTCTCAAATTTTCAGCCGTTTGGTTTTTCTGGATTTCGGAGCTCTTCCCCCTTTCTCTGAAAGTCTCTCTTCCAAGGCAAAAAATGATGCCTTTATAGGCAAAAAGGTAGGGCATCTATCAGATTTTTATTTTGCCCCCTTAGGTCCCTGATTCTATGACTTGTTAGCCAAGTCATAGTGTCAAAATTTGAAATAAACCCCTGCTAGAAGCTTCTAGGAGTTTCTTTGGTGGTTACTGCAAGATTCTCTCAGTAACTTACCCAATTTACCCCTAGATTGCCTTGTTTCTACTATTGGAAACCCAAATGGGTACGGACCATTTTTAACTAACGTTTTAATTTAACCAAACAGACTAAATCCCTCCCTTTTGACCCAAATCAATTGGGAAAAAATAAACGGGTAAGAGAATTCAAAGATCCCCTGGCCCAAAATCTCAAATTAGCTCACAACACCAAAACTAATAGTAGTTGACAGAAATAAACAACGAATCAAAATAGACTAAACAAGAAAAAAAATAAATGTCAATTAAGCCTTACTAGACGGGACACATGCAAAGTCTTCAAGAAAATAAACTAGAAGAAAAGAAGAAGAAACAGAGGCAAATAAATAGCAAAATAAAAGAAAATGGACAAAAGAAAGCCAAGTATACCTCCCCCAAAACTAACGGACACACTTCTTGAAACAAAACTTCGACGAATCTCTGAATTTGTGGCCGGAATAAGCCTTAATCGTGTGTTCTCGACTGGGAGCACACAACTGAAATCGATTCTAACCCCAAACCTTCAAAACCTCGCTGATTCGAATATTTTGCGATTTAGGGTTCCTATCTGTAATTTACGATTCGAGGAACTCTGGAAGGATTCGAAGGAAACTGGTGTGGGATTTGGAAAGAGGGGAGTGAAGGGGTCATAGGGTGTTAATTTTGTGGCATTTGGAGGTGGCGCCGCCGGCAGCGACGGAGGATTCGAGGGCGACGCTCTAGGGTTTGGATAGTTTGACAGTTTCTGGTGGCATGGGTATGAGGGTGAGGAGGTGAAGCTCTGGTGTGATTTTGGTGGTCATCGGAGACCTGCCGCTGCCGTGGGGCAATTTAAAATGACGGCGGATGGTGGCGTTACAGGGGAGGACTTGGAGACGAGGAAGGGGTAGGGGGTGCGTTTGGACATTAATATACGTGGACCTCCACACTTCACACCCTTTGGATCTGGAAAACATCGACGACCAGTATTTGTTTTAAAAGAGACGATGTCGTTTCGTATGGCTGGGGAAGCGAACCGGACTGAGGTGTGAATTTTGGCCGGGTAAGCGGGTTGGGGCGTTTAAGGGAGAATAAAATTGGGCTTAAAAATTGAAATAAACTAAGCCCAAAAATCTGATTTCACATCTTTTGTTTTCTTTTTAATTATTTTAAAAATTCTTTTAGAAAAACAAAAATAAAATAGAGTCTAAACTAATTCCTAAGTCAAATTAATCCTACCACATTGAATTAATTAACTTTAACTAATAATTACCACAATTAATTAAAAACCAAATTAAAAGGAAAAACTACCAAAATTCAAAACTAAAATTAAAAAGTGTAAAAATGAGTTATTTTGTGACTTTCCATTTTTGTAAAGCAACTAAATTACTAATTAAATTTAAAATGCACAATTAAATTCTAAATGCAAATGCAACATAATTTTTTTATTTTTTATTTAATTGGGATAAAATAAACATGCACAAACAATTGCAAACAGAAAATGCCACAAAATTGCAAATAATAAAAAAAAATTATTTTATTTAGAAACGGTGGGAGTTATTCATATAGGGTGAAAATCACGTACTCACAAGTAAGACGGAGGGCACAAGTGCTGAGAGGACCAAAGCTAATTAGAGCGTCCCAAGTGAGGAGCTCGGGGCTGTGACAATAGGTCACTCTCCTTCTCTACCATCTTACTCTGAGTAGGCGATAAAGGACGCACGGGCTCTGCAAACATCCGACCCGAGCAAGATTCTTGAAGAAGATCCTTTTCGGGATTGCTTCACCGGTGTTGACGATGCCGCTCATCGTTTCTTCTCTCAGGTAAACACTAACTTTTATTGTTGTAATTTTGTTTCTTCTCCCCTTCTTTTGACTGACATGTCTTCGTTTTATGTCTAGGCCATTATCAAGTTTAGGGCCGAGCTGAGCCAATGTAAGGCTGAGATTAGGAGGGCTTTGGATGAAGAGAAGGCCCTGAGGCTCCTTTATAGCCAAAAGGAGGAGGATCTCAAGGACCTTCGGGGCTGACTTGGCCAAAGCTAAGAAAAATAAGGCCCAGCTAGACAAGCATGTAACCATGATTTTAACAGAGAATGGTCTTCTTGGCCTTACTGCGGAGGCTAACACTTCAATATCTCAGCTGCAGCAAAAGTTGGAGATGATTGGGCAGCTCCGGGGTGAGGTCGATCAGGTTAAGGTTGACTGCTACCGATGGAAAAAGAACATGGATCGGCTCGTTGCTTATAAAGAAGTTGCTGTAGCCCAACTTGCCTCCGCTGAGACTCAACTCCGAGGTATTAAAGTGAAGAATCTTGCCCAGGCCAAGAAAATGAGGAGCTAGAGGCAAACCTCACTAAAGCCGGGGCCGAGGTTGCAGAGGCCAAGGCTTATGTTGAGAAGACGAAGGCCACAGCTGATAAGACCATTGCTGTATACTTAAGGGATGTTGATGCTGTTCAAGCAGAGTTGAGGGTGGCTTCGACCAGGAAAAATGGAGTAATGATTTAGCCAAGTGCCAAGCCCGGAGGGAGAATCTCGAAGAAATCCACGCCCGAGGGTTCGACCTCACTGAAGAAATAGCCCAAACAAAGGCGCTGGAAACCGATGCCATGTTTCTCATTTCTTCTGATGATGAAGATGCATTTAGAGGTTTTGAGGGCGAGTGAGATGAGGAAGGATTCCACGAGGAGGATAAGGTTCCTGAAGATACAACTCCCGAGGATGCAGTTCCTGAGGATGTGGCCCCGAATAGATTAGGTTCTTTTCTATTTCTTTGTTTTTGTGTAAGGGCCCCTCATGGGTGTTGTAAATAACTTTTATTAATATAAAGAATTCCTTTTCTTCAGCTCCGATTTTTATTGAATTCCTCTATTTCTTTATTTTGTGAATTTCTTTTGATAACTTCAATGATCAAGTGAACATTGGCCCGGATTCTGAATATAACAACCCTTAGGTTTTTTAGTGATCAATGGGCGATCTTTGCACTTATAATAGAATATCTCCTAATGTTTTTGTTAATCCTCAAGCTATGTGTAAGTCGATTTGATGTGAGCTCGGGATGATGGGACTCTTGAGTCCGAGTTGAGTTAAAGTAAGGTGTCAAACTCCGCATGCTTTAGCCCTTAGGCTCTTTTATATTGGCTCTTAGTCTCTTTAAGGTCGGCCCTTAGGATCTTTATGTTGGGCCACTTCGGCCTCTAAGACGGCTATAATTTTTCCTTTTTTTCGGCTATAAGTCTTAGTTAAAATTTCTTTATGCCTTAGCATGTGTTTTTTGTACCTGTTGGATTTTTTGAAAGTTTGATCGATCAGAACCTTATTTGTAATCTGTTTGTGTTACGATAATTGAATATCTCTTGAGGCTTTTTTTGAAGGATGATTTTACCGAAGCCTTTAAATTAATTAAGGGCTGATTTTATCGAAGCCCTTTTTGATTTTGCCTAGGGTAGCCTAGTTTAACCGGTTTTTCAAAGTGTCTGAAGGCCTTTAATTTATGGCGGAAGTCGGACGTCTATGAGACGCATTATTTTGGCCGTAGCCATTTTATATGACCATAGTCTTTAATATGGTTATAGCCTTTGGGTATGTTTCCCGATAACCCTTTGAACTTGTTTAAAATGTTAGTCCCCGAGTATGATGGCCTTAGCCTTTATGTCAAAGGGATGCGTCTTTTAGGTCTTATGAATTTGAGTTTAGATGATTCGACAATGGCTAAGTCCGTGGCCACAATTGACAATGGCTCTAAGCGTGATCCACATGAGTAATGGTGGGCTCATAATGCTGCCCATATAATGAATTAGGAGAGCAGGAGAGGGGTAAGGGAATTTGGGCACAACTAGGCCAACGCTAGAGGCCCAAATCCAATATTTCATCATTAGTAATTAAAATAAAAGGCTGTCATTACTAAAACTGCATCAATTTTGGCTCAAATACTGGCAGTCATGAGTGGATTCAAAGCGTTATTTCTCTTAAACAAAACTAACATACCCTCTGATGGTCGAGATCAATTCGTAGACAGCTATTGTAATTCAATCCCCAAGTTTAAAGCAATGCAAACCATGGGCATTCATTTCAAGCTTATGCCTAACAAGAAAATGCTTTTGAAATGGAAATATAAGAACATGCTTCCCCTTTTAATTCCATACTAGTAGTTTCAGCATAAAATGAAATGCAAAATATAACAATATGGAGAGTCAGAACTATGTTCAACCATGGCTAAAACTAAACACCTAATGAATATGCTACAGGGTACTCTAATCTATCATCCCCTTCTGATTACCAAGTTCCACAAGGGAACTGCCAAGAAAGCAACAAAAACAAATTTCTGAGGCTCACATCAACCTCTTCAATACTCATAGATACGGCAAACAGAGTGTCCCATGTCCAAACGGTTTTTAGGTCCTTTTAATACAGATCATCTAGAAACTCAAAGGGAATTGAACAACGAGAAAAATAAAATTAAATGTCTACACATAATGGAAACCAAGCTGAATACACAAAGTAACTAATTTCAAATGTGCATAAACATCATTTAACCAACTACACAATTACAAATCTCGGTTTGACTAAGCCAACTTCATGTTCACCCATGCTAATTCATTTAAAGGTGAGGTGAATACCTGGAAAATGAGAAGAAATAAGACAAAATAATCAGAGGTCGAGCAGCAGCAGAGAGATAGCAGAAATCAGCCTTAAGTTGGATAAAACAACAAACTGAAACCAAGCAACTTTAAACCAAACTTCCATACAACCTCGAATCCGATTTATAAACCCCAAACTCGAATTGAAATAAAACTCCAACCACAAATTCAATTCAGGATCATTTTAAAAAAAAAAACCAAAATTAAGCCATTTTAACCCCAAGTGAATCGTGGATAACTTCAAATAGAACAAAGAAGCAGAAAAAAACTCAAGGATCAAAACCAATGGAACAGTAAACTCTGTCAAAGTTTCAGCCGTTTGATTTTTCTGATTTCTTAGCTCTTCCCCCTTTCTCTGAAAGTCTCTCTTCTAAGGTAAGAAAAGGATGCCTTTATAGGCAAGAAAGTAGGGCATCTATCAGATTTTTATTTTGCCCCCTTAGGTCCCTGATTTTATGATTTGTTAGCCAAGACATAGTGTCAAAATTTGAAATAAACCCCTGCTAGAAACTTCTTGGAGTTTCTTGGGTGGTTACTGCAAGATTCTCACAGTAACTTACCCAATTTACCCCTAGATTGCCTTGTTTTTACTACTGGAAACCCAAATTGGTACGGGCCATTTTGAACTAACGTTTTAATTTAACCAAACAGACTAAATCCCTCCCTTTTGACCTAAAGCAAATCCAGCTTTCACAATAATCAATTGGGAAAAAAACGGGCAAGGGAATTCAAAGATCCCTTGCCCTAAAATCTCAAATCAGCCCATAACACCAAAACTAATAGTAGTTGACAGAAATAAACAACGAATCAAAACAGACTAAACAAGAAAAAAAACAAATGCCAATTAAGCCTCACTAGACGGGACACATGCAAAGTCTTCAAGAAAATAAACTAGAAGAAAAGAAGAAGAAACAAAGGCAAATAAATAGCAAAATAAAAGAAAATGGACAAAAGAAAGCCAAGCATACCTCCCCCAAAACTAACGGACACAATTCTTGAAACAAAATCTCGACGAATCCCTGAATTTGTGGCTGGAATAAACCTCAATCGTGTGTTCTCGACTGGGAGCGCACAATTGAAATCGATTCCAACCCCAAACCTTCAAAACCTCGCTGATTCGAATCTTTTAGGATTTAGGGTTCCTATATGTGATTAAAGATTTGAGGAACTCTGGAGGGATTCGAAGGAAACTGGTATGGGATTTGGATATAGGGGACTAATGCGGTCATGGAGTGTTAATTTTGTGGTATTTGGAGGTGGCACCGCCGGCATCGGCGGAGGATTCGAGGGTGGCGCCCTAGGGTCTGGATATTTTGACAGTTTCTGGTGAGGTTCGAGGGGAGGGGATGGTGTCATGGGTATGAGGGGGAGGAGGTGAAGCTCTGGTGCGATTTTTGTGGTCATCGGAGACCTGCCACCGCCGTCTGGCGATTTTCAGCGACGGTGGATGGTGGCGTTACAGGGGAGGACTTGGAGACGAGGAAGAGGTAGGGGGTGTGTTTTGACATTAATATATGTGGACCTCCACACTTCACAACCATTGGATCTGGAAAACTTTGATGACCAGTATTTGTTTTAAAAGAGACGGCGTCGTTTCGTATGGCTGGGGAAGCGAACCGGACTGGGGTGTGAATTTGGGCCGGGTAAGCGGGTTGGGGCGTTTAAGGGGGAATAAAATTGGGCTTAAAAATTGAAATAAACTAAGCCCAAAAATCTGATTTCAGATCTTTTGTTTTCTTTTTAATTATTTTAAAAATTCTTTTTAATTTTCTTTTAAAAAAATAAATAAAATAAAGCCTAAACTAATTCCTAAGTCAAATTGATCTTACCACATTGAATTAATTAACATTAACTAATAATTACCACAATTTATCAAAAACCAAATTAAAAGGGAAATCTACCAAATTTCACAACTAAAATTAAAAAGTGTAAAAATGAGTTATTTTATGACTTTCCATTTTTGTAAAGTAACTAAATCACTAATTAAATTTAAAAATACGCAGTTAAATTATAAATGCAAATGCAACATATTTTTTGTATTTTTTATTTGATTGGGATGAAATAAACATGCACAAACAATTGCAAACAGAAAATGCCATAAAATTGCAAATAATAAAAAAAATATTTTTTTTAGAAACTGTGGGAGTAATTCATATCGGGCGAAAATCACGTGCTCACAAGTACGACGGAGGGCACAAGTGCTGAGAGGACCGAAGCTAATTAGAGCGTCCCAAGTGAGTAGCTCGGAGCTGTGACAATAGGTCACTCTCCTTCTCTACCATCTTACTCTGAGTAGGCGATAAAGGACGCGCGGGCTCTGCAAATGCCCGAACCGAGCAAGATTCTTGAAGAAGATCCTTTTCGGGATTGCTTAACCGGGGTTGATGATGCCACCAACCTTAATGACGTATCCACCCTCATTGAAGAGGCTCATCGTCTCTTCTCTCAGGTAAACACTAACTTTTATTGTTGTAATTTTCTTTCTTCTCCCCTTCTTTTGATTGACATGTCTTTGTTTTATGTGTAGGCCATTATCAAGTTTAGGGCTGAGCTGAGCCAATGTAAGGCTGAGATTAGGAGGGCTTCAGATGAAGAGAAGGCCCTGAGGCTCCCTTATAGCCAAAATGAGGAGGATCTCAAGGACCTTCGGGACTGACTTGGCCAAAGCTCAGAAAAATAAGGCCGAGCTAGACAAGCAGGTAACCATGATTTTAACAGAGTATGGTCTTCTTGGCCTTACTGTGGAGGCTAACACTTCAATATCTCAGCTGCAGCAAAAGTTGGAGATGATTGGGCAGCTCCGGGGTGAGGTCGATCAGGTTAAGGTTGACTGCTACCGATGGAAAGAGAACATGGATTGGTTCGTTGCTTATAAAGATGTTGCTATAGCCCAACTGGCTTCCACTGAGACTCAACTCCAAGGTATTAAAGTGAAGAATCTTGCCCAGGCCAAGAAAACGAGGAGCTAGAGGCAAAACTCGCTAAAGCCGGTGCCGAGGTTGCAGAGGCCAAGGCTGAAGTTAAGAAGACGAAGGCCACAACTGATAAGACCGTTGCTGTATACTTAAGGGATGTTGAGGCTGTTCAAGAAGAGCTGAGGGAGGCTTTGGCCGGAAAAAATGGAGTAATGATTTAGCCAAGTGCCAAGCCCGGAGGGAGACTCTCGAAGAAATCCACGCCCGAGGGTTCGACCTCACTGAAGAAATAGCCCAAGCAAAGGTGCTGGAAACCGATGCCAGGTTTCTCATTTCTTCTGATGATGAAGATGCTGTTAGTGGTTTTGAGGGCGAGAGAGATGAGGAAGGAGTACCCGAGGAGGAGAAGGTTCCTGAAGATACAGCTCCTGAGGATGCAGTTCCTGAGGATGTGCCCCCGAATATATTAGGTTCTTTTCTGTTCGTTTGTTTTTGTGTAGGGGCCCCTCATGGGTGTTGTAAATACCTTTTATTAATCTAAAGAATTCCTTTTCTTTATCTCCGATTTTTATTGAATTCCTCTATGTCTTTATTTTGTGAATTTCATTTGATAACTTCAATGATCAAGTGAACATTGGCCCGAATTCTGAATATAACAACCCTTAGGTTTTTTAATGATCAATGGGCGATTTTTGAACTTATAATAGAATACCTCTTAATATTTTTTTAATACTAAAGCTATGTTTAAGTCGATTTGATTTGAGCTCCGGATGATGGGACTCTTGAGTCCGATTTGAGTGAAACTAAGGTCTCGAACTCCGCATGCTTTGGCCCTTAGGCTCTTTTATATTGGCTCTTAGTCTCTTTTAGGTCGGACCTTAGGATATTTATGTTGGGCCACTTCGGCCTCTAAGACGACTATAATTTTTCCTTCTTTTCGGCTATAAGTCTTAGTTAAAATTTCTTTATGCCTTAGCATGTGTTTTTTGTACATATTGGATTTTTTGAAGGTTTGATCGATCGGAATCTTATTTGTAATCCGTCTGTGTTACGATAATTGAATATCTCTTGAGGCTTTTTTTGAAGGCTGATTTTACCGAAGCCTTTAAATTAATTAAGGGCTAATTTTATCTAACCCCTTTTTGATTTTGTCGAGGGTAGCCTAGTTTAACCGGTTTTTCAAAGTGTGTGAATGCCTTTAATTTATGGCGGAAGTCGGATGTCTATGAGACACATTATTTTGGCCGTAGCCTTTTTATATGACCATAGTTTTTAATATGGTTGTAGCCTTTGGGTATGTTTCCCGATAACCCTTTGAACTTGTTTAAAAGTTTAGTCCCCGAGTATGATGGCCTTAGCCTTTATGTCAAGGGGATGTGTCTTTTAGGTCTTATGAATTTGAGTTTAGATGATTCGACAATGGCTAACTCCGTGGCCACAATTGACAATGTCCCTAAGCGTGACCCACATGAGTAATGGTGGGCTCATAATGCTGCCCATATAATGAATTAGGAGAGCAGGAGAGGGGTGAGGGAATTTGGGCACAACTAGGCCAACGCTAGAGGCCCAGATCCAATATTTCATCATTAGTAATTAAAATAAAAGGCTGTTTTTACTAAAGATGCATCAATTTTGGCTCAAATACTGGCAGACATGAGTGGATTCAAAGCGTTATTTCTCTTAAACAAAACTAACATATCCTCTGATGGTTGAGAGCAATTCGTAGACAGCTATTGTAATTCAATCCCCAAGTTTTAAGCCATGCAGACCACAGGCATTCATTTCAAGCTTATGCCTAACAAGAAAATGCTTTTGAAATGGAAATATAAGAACATGCTTCCCCTTATAATTCCAGACTAGTAGTTTCAGCATAAAATAAAATGCAAAATATAACAATATCGAGAGTCAGAACTATGTTCGACCATGGCTAAAACTAAACACCTAATGAATATGGTACGGAGTACTCTAATCTATCGTCCCCTTCTGATTACCAAGTTCCACAAGGGAACTGCCAAGCAAGCAACAAAAACAAAATTTCTGAGGCTCATATCATCCTCTTCAATACTCATAGATACGGCAAACAGAATGTCCCATGTCCAAACGGTTTTCAGGTCCTTTTAATACAGATCATCTAGATCAAAATGCTACTTGGAACTTTTAGGCACTCAAAGGGAATTGAACAACGAGAAAAATAAAATTAAATGTCTACACATAATGGAAACCAAGCTGAATACACAAAGTAACTAATTTCAAATGTGCATAAACATCATTTAACCAACTACACAATTACAAATCTCGGTTTGACTAAGCCAACTTCATGTTCACCCATGCTAATTCATTTAAAGGTGAGGTGAATACCTGGAAAATGAGAAGAAACAAGGCAAAATAATCAGAGGTCGAGCAGCAGCAGAGAGACAGCAGAAATCAGCCTTAAGTTCGATAAAACAACAAACTGAAACCAAGCAACTTTGAACCAAACTTCCAAACAACCTCGAATTCGATTTATAAACACCAAACTCGAATTGAAATAAAACTCCAACCACAAATTCAACTCAAGATCATTTTTAAAAAGAAAACCAAAATTAAGCCATTTTAACCCAAGTGAATCGTGGATAACTTCAAAGAGAACAAAGAAACAGAAAAAATACTCAAGGATCAAAACCAATGGAACAGTAAACTCTGTCAAAGTTTCAGCCGTTTGATTTTTCTGATTTCTTAGCTCTTCCCCCTTTCTCTGAAAGTCTCTCTTCCAAGGCAAGAAAAGGATGCCTTTATAGGCAAGAAAGTAGGGCATCTATCAGATTTTTGTTTTGCCCCCTTAGGTCCCTGATTTTATGATTTGTTAGCCAAGTCATAGTGTCAAAATTTGAAATAAACCCCTACTAGAAGCTTCTAGGAGTTTCTTGGGTGGTTACTGCAAGATTCTCTCAGTAACTTACCCAATTCACCCCTAGTTTGCTTTGTTTTTACTACTGGAAACACAAATTAGTACGGGCCATTTTGAACTAACGTTTTAATTTAACTGAACAGACTAAATCCCTCACCTTTGATCCAAAGCAAATCCAGCTTTCACAATAATCAATTGGGAAAAAATAAACGGGCAAGGGAATTCAAAGATCCCTTGGCCCAAAATCTCAAATCAGCCCACAACACCAAAACTAATAGTAGTTGACAGAAATAAACAACGAATCAAAACAGACTAAACAAGAAAAAAAACAAATGCCAGTTAAGCCTTACTAGACGGGACACATGCAAAGTCTTCAAGAAACTAAACCAGAAGAAAAGAAGAAGAAACAAAGACAAATAAATAGCAAAATAAAAAAAATGGACAAAAGAAAGCCAAGCATACCTCCCCCAAAACTAACAGACACACTTCTTGAAACAAAATCTCGCCGAATCCCTGAATTTGTGGTCGGAATAAACCTCAATCGTGTGTTCTCGACTGGGAGCACACAACTGAAATCGATTCCAACCCCAAACCTGCAAAACCTCGCTGATTCGAATCTTTTGGGATTTAGGGTTCCTATATGTGATTTAAGATTTGAGGAACTCTGGAGGGATTCGAAGGAAACTGGTATAGGATTTGGAAATAGGGGACTGAGGGGGTCATGGAGTGTTTATTTTGTGACATTTGGAGGTGGCGCCACCGACAGCGGTGGAGGATTCGAGGGAGGCGCCCTAGGGTTTGGATATTTTGACAGCTTCTGGTGAGGTTTGAGAGGAGGGGATGGTGGCTTGGGTATGAGGGGGAGGAGGTGAAGCTCTGGTGCGATTTTGGTGGTCTTCGGAGACCTGCCACCGCCGTGGGGCAATTTTCAGTGACGGTGGATGGTGGCGTTACAGGGGAGGACTTGGAGACGAGGAAGGGGTAGGGGGTGCATTTGGACATTCATATACGTGGACCTCCACACTTCACAGTCGTTGGATCTGGAAAACCTCGACGGCCAGTATTTGTTTTAAAAGAGACGGCGTCGTTTCGTATGGCTGGGGAAGCGAACCGGACTGGGGTGTGAATTTGGGCCGGGTAAGCGGGTTGGGGCTTTTAAGGGGGGAATAAAATTGGGCTTAAAAATTGAAATAAACTCAGCCCAAAAATCTGATTTCAGATCTTTTGTTTTCTTTTTAATTATTTTAAAAACTCTTTTTAATTTTCTTTTAGAAAAACAACAATAAAATAAAGCCTAAACTAATTCCTAAGTCAAATTAATCTTACCACATTGAATTAATTAACTTTAACTAATAATTACCACAATTTATTAAAAGCCAAATTTAAAGGGAAAGCTACCAAAATTCACAACTAAAATTAAAAAGTGTAAAAATGAGTAATTTTGTGACTTTCCATTTTTTAAAGTAACAAAATTACTAATTAAATTTAAAAATACATAGTTAAATTCTAAATGCAAATGCAATATTTTTTTTTGTATTTTTCATTTAATTGGGATGAAATAAACATGCACAAATAATTACAAATAGAAAAAGCCACAAAATTGCAAATAATACAAAGAAATTATTTTATTTAGAAACTATGAGAGTAATTCATATAGGGCGAAAATCACGTGCTCACAAGTACGACGGAGGGCACAAGTGCTGAGAGGACCGAAGCTAATTAGAGCGTCCCAAGTGAGGAGCTCGGGGCCGTGACAATAGGTCACTCTCCTTCTCTACCATCTTACTCTAAGTAGGCGATAAAGGACGCGCGGGCTCTGCAAACGCCCGACCCGAGCAAGATTCTTGAAGAAGATCCTTTTCGGGATTGCTTCACCGGGGTTGACGATGCCTCCGACCTTAATGACGCATCCACCCTCATTGAAGAGGCTCATCGTCTCTTCTCTCAGGTAAACACTAACTTTTATTGTTGTAATTTTCTTTCTTCTCCCCTTCTTTTGACTGACATGTCTTCGTTTTATGTGTAGGCCATTATCAAGTTTAGGGCCAAGCTGAGCCAATGTAAGGCTGAGATTAGGAGGGCTTCGGATGAAAAGAAGGCCATGAGGCTCCTTTATAGCCAAAAAGAGGAGGATCTCAAGGACCTTCGGGGCTGACTTGGCCAAAGCTCAGAAAAATAAGGCCGAGCTAGACAAGTAGGTAACCATGATTTTAACAGAGTATGGTATTCTTGGCCTTACTACGGAGGCAAACACTTCAATATCTCAGCTGCAGCAAAAGTTGGAAATGATTGGGCAGCTCCGGGGTGAGGTTGATCAGGTTAAGGTTGACTGCTACCGATAGAAAGAGAACATGGATCAGATCGTTGCTTATAAAGAAGTTACTGTAGCCGAACTGGCCTCCGCTGAGACTCAACTTCGAGGTATTAAAGTGAAGAATATTGCCCAGGCCAAGAAAACGAGGAGCTAGAGGGAAAACTCGCTAAAGCCGGGGCCGAGGTTGCAGAGGCCAAGGCTGAAGTTTAGAAGATGAAGGCCACAACTGATAAGACCATCGCTGTATACTTAAGGGATGTCGATGCTATTTAAGAAGAGATAAGGGAGGCTTCGATCATGAAAAATGGAGTAATGATTTGGCCAAGTGCCAAGCCCGGAGGGAGACTCTCGATGAAATCCACGCCCGAGGGTTCGACCTCACTGAAGAAATAGCCCAAGCAAAGGCGCTGGAAATCGATGCCAGGTTTCTCATTTCTTCTGATGACGAAGATGCTGTTAGTGGTTTTAAGGGCGAGGGAGATGAGGAAGGAGTCCCCGAGGAGGAGAAAGTTCCCGAAGATACAGCTCCCGAGGATGTAGTTCCTGAGGATGTGGCCCCGAATATATTAGGTTCTTTTCTGTTTCTTTGTTTTTGTGTAAGGGCCCCTCGTGGGTGTTGTAAATAACTTTTATTAATATAAATAATTCCTTTTCTTCATCTCCGATTTGTATTGAATTCCTCTATGTCTTTATTTTGTGAATTTCTTTTGATAACTTCAATGATCAAGTGAACATTGGCCCGAATTTTGAATATAACAACCCTTAGGTTTCTTAGTGATCAATGGGCGATCTTTGAAATTATAATAGAATAACTCTTAAGGTTTTTGTTAATCCTCAAGCTATGTTTAAGTCGATTTGATGTGAGCTCGGGATAATGGGACTCTTGAGTCCGAGTTGGGTGAAAGTAAGGTCTCGAACTCTGCATGCTTTGGCCCTTAGGCTCTTTTATATTGGCTCTTAGGCTCTTTTAGGTCGGCCCTTAGGATCTTTATGTTGGGCCACTTTGGCCTCTAAGACAGCTATAATTTTTCCCTCTTTTCGGCTAAAAGACTTGTTAAAATTTCTTTATGCCTTAGCATGTGTTTTTTTTACCTGTTGGATTTTTTGAAGGTTTGATCGATCAGAACCTTATTTGTAATCTGTTTGTGTTACGATAATTGAATAACTCTTTAGGCTTTTTTTGAAGGCTGATTTTATCGAAGCCCTTTTTGATTTTGCCGTGGGTAGCCTAGTTTAACCTATTTTTCAAAGTGTTTGAGGGCCTTTAAATTATGGCGGAAGTCGGACGTCTATGAGATGAATTATTTTGGCCGTAGCCTTTTTATATAACCATAGTCTTTAATATGGTTGTAGTCTTTGGTTATGTTTCCCGATAACCCTTTGAACTTGTTTAGAAGGTTAGTCCCCGAGTACGATGGCCGTGGCCTTTATGCCAAGGGGATGCATCTTTTAGGTCTCATGAATTTGAGTTTAGATGATTCGAATGCGTCGACTGTCGATAACAGTCCCTGAGTATTTGAGGTGTATTTGCATTTTGGCCCTTGAGCCGTTTCTTGCAAAATCACAAATATGACGTTCGTATAGTAGCAAATTTCTTTGAGACACAAAGTGTTTTTTTGTATAGAAATAATGATTCATTGAATAATTTGATACATGCGTACATGTTTTTCCATCGGGGCTCGACTATTCTATATGGATACGGTTCATCTGACGTTTGGTACATTATACAGTTTTCCTATCGAGGCCCTCTTTGGCGTGAAGTATTTTCCTTGAAAATATAACCTCCGATGGTGATGCCCCCCTAGTATTCGAGGTTGATTGAAAAGAAGCCTTGGATACTGTTGAGTTCTCCTAAGGTAGCACATAGTTGTTGCCTCGTTAAAAACATCGGCGGTAAAATCCATTTGGGACAAAATCCGATCTAAAAGAAAAAGAGTGCAACACGTGCTTTAAAACCCAAGATCTTCGTGTGTAAAGGTTCCCTCGGCATCGATCGAACACCTACAATGAGTTAGCCTTTAATTTAAATGGAAAAAGGAGAAGGCCATACCTTAGCAGTAATATCGTTTGAGTAATGATATATTCCAATTGTTTGACAATTGCTCGCCTTCCAACGTGCTAATTTTGTAAGATCCTTTGCTGACAACTCTGATGACTCGGTAGGTCCTTCCCAATTCGGACCTAGTTTCCCTTTATTCGGGTCTCGAGTATTGAGGGTGACTTTCCATAGTACTAAGTCCCCGATTCTGAAGTGTCAAAGGTTGGTACTTTTATTATAGTATATCTTAACTCTTTTCTTCTGTGCGGCCATTCGAACAAGTGCTGCTTCTCATTTTTCATCCAATAGCTCGAGGCTAGTGTTCATAGCCTCGTGATTTGACTCCTACAATGCATGTCAAAACCTGGCGTTGGGTTCTGTAACTTCGATCAGGATTAAGGCCTCAGAGCCATATACTAAAGAGAATAGAGTAGCCCTCGTGCTAGCCTTCGATGTTATTTTATATGCCTAAAGGATCTCGAGTAGAACTTCTCTCTATTTTCCTTTTGCATCGTCCAACCTTTTCTTTAGGTTTTGAATGATAGTTTTGTTTGTTTACTCAGTCTGTCCGTTCCCAGTTGGATGATATGGTATTGATAAAATCTCTTTTATTTTGTATGCTTTGAGAAACTCCGTTACCTTGCTGTAGATGAATTGCTTGCCATTGTCGCACACGATTTCGGCAGGTATCCCAGGCCGAGATACGTTGTGGTCCCAAATGAAGTCGATAACTTCTTTTTCTCTGAACTTCTTGAAGGCCTGTGCGTGCACCCACTTTGAAAAATAGTCAGTCATAAACATAATGATTTAGCTTTACCTGGTGCCATTTGTAGAGGGCCAACTATGTCCATTCCACATATTTTGATGAAAGGCCAGGGGGACAGGACTGAGTGTAGTTGCTCTCCGGGATGACGAATCATTGGTGCGAACCTTTGGCATTTATCACACTTTTTAACAAACTCCTTAGTGTCTTTTTCCATGCTATCCCAATATTACCCTGTCTAATAATTATACGGACCAAAGACTCTACACCGGAGTGATTCCCACAAGTACTTTCGTGGATTTCTCAAAGAACATAATCGGTGTCCCCAGGCCCTAAACACACCGCTAATGGTCCATCGAACGTCCTACTATACAATGTTCCATCTTTATCTAATGTGAACCTAATAGACTTGGTTCATAAAGCCCTTGACTCTTTGTAGTCTGATGGGAGTTTTCCATTTTTCAAATAATCGATTTACTTATTCCTCCAATCCCAAGTCAAACTCGTATAATTTATCTCGGCATGACCCTCATCAATCACAGACTTCAATAATTGGACGATAGTCCCCAAAACAATATCATCTTATTCAACCAATGACCCCAAATTAGCAAGTGCATCGACCTCAGTAGTTTGTTCTCGAGGAACATGATCTAGAGTCCACTCCTTGAAGTGGTGCAAAGTTACTTGTAGCTTATTCAAGTACCGTTGCATCCTATTCTCTCGAACTTCAAAACTTATGTTTACTTGATTAAGCACTAATAGTGAATCACTCTTGGCTTTAATGACTTATGCCCCCAAGCTTTTAGCTAGATTGAGACCTATAATCATGGCCTCATACTCGGCCTCATTATTAGTTAACCTATAAGTTTTGATAGATTATCTAATAGTACTACCTGTTGGTGGCTTCAAAACAATGCCGAGCCCGGACCCTTTCATATTCAAGGCACCTTCCGTGAAAATGGTCCATACACCTAACAATGTACCCGATTTTAGAAGAAGTTATTTCTCCACTTTAGGTATGAAGGTCGGTGTAAAATCGGCCATGAAGTCAGCCAAGATTTGAGACTTGATGGCTGTTTGGGGTTGATATTCTATATCGTACCTGCCGAGTTTGAATGCGCATTTGGCCAACAGTCCGATAGTTCGGGATTATGTAGAACATTTCGGAAAGGATAAGTGGTTAGCACACATATTGGGTGACACTGGAAATATGGCTTTAACTTTCTAGATGTGCTTATTAATGCAGGTGCTAATTTTCGTAAGTGATTGTATCTATTTTCAGCATCTCCTAGAGTTCGACTTACATATTAAATAGGGAATTGCGTACCTTGTTCTTCTCAAACTAGTACCCTACTTACCGCTATCTCGGATACTTCAAAATATAAGTAAAGCTTTTCATCTACTTTCGGGGTGTGATGCAGAGGCGAGCTCGATAAGTATCGCTTCAATTCTCCTAAGGCTTGTTGGCATTCCGGGGTCCATGTGAAATCCTTTATCTTTTTGAGCAAGGAAAAGAACCTATGACTTCGATATGATGACCTCGAAATGAATCGAGCCAAGGCGGCTATTCGTCTTGTTAGCCTTTGCACAACTTTCACGCTATCCACAATTGTGATATCTTTGATGGCCTTGATCTTATCGGGGTTGATCTCGATTTTCCAATTAGACACCATGAAGCTGAGAAACTTGCCCCAGCTGACTCCGAAGGCACATTTTTTTGGGTTAAGCTTCATGTTGTACTTCCTCAAGATTTTGAATGTTTCCTGCAAATTAGTTAAATGGTCCTCTACGCACAAGGACTTAACGAACATATCGTCAATGTAAACTTCTATTGATTTACCTATCTATTCCTCGAACATTTTGTTAACTAGGCGTCGGTATGTAGCTCCTGCATTTGTTAGCCCAAAGGGAATTACGTTGTAATAATAAGTTCAAAACTCAGTGATAAACGAGTCTTCTCTTGGTCCCCAGGTTCATTTGAATCTGATTGTACCCGAAGAAGGCATCGAGAAAGGTAAGGATCTCGTGGCCGGCCGTGGCATCGATCATGTGATCGATGTTAGGAAGAGTCTTTAGGGCATGCTTTGCTTAAATCCTTATAATCTACGCACATTCTAAGTTTGTTTCCCTTTTTAGGAACTACAACTATGTTGGCTAACAACTCTTGGTATTTTACCTCCCGAATTGACCCTATTTTAAGAAGATTGGTTACCTCATCCTTTATGAACGCATGCTTCATCTCAGACTAGGGCTTTCTTTTTTGCTTTACTGGTTTGAACCTGGGGTCGATGTTTAGCCGGTGTGTTGTTATTTCCAGCAAGATCCCTGTCATGTCTAAATGGGACCAAGCAAAACAATCCATATTATCAATAAGAAATTGAATGAGTTTTTTCCTGAGTTTGGGGGTTAATCCCATTCCCAGGTATACCTTTTTCTCGGGCATGTACTTGATTAGTATGACCGGTTCCAGTTCCTCGACCATTGACTTGGTTCCGTCTGACTCTTCTGGAACAACGAAAGTTCGTGGAGTGAGGAAATCCTCTTCTTCTTCTTTAAATACCTGTTTCTCCGGCTCGATCAGGACTGGAATCGGTAATTGCTATTTGTCCGCCTGTTTATCTTTTGCCCCAACTTTTCCAAAGTTGAAGGCACTAGAATCAGTGTCACTTCACAACGGCAAATATTTCCTTTGCAGCGTGTTATTTTCCGTAAACCATTTTCATGCCATCCACAGTTGGGAATTTCATCATCTGATGAAGGGCTGAAGGTATAGCCATCATGTTGTGAATCCATGGCCTTCTGAAAAGTGCATTATACCTCATGTCACCTTCGATGACATGGAATTTCATATCCTGGATGGTTCCGACCACGTTCACTGGTAGGCTAATATCCTCTTTGTTGTTTCACTTTCCATGTTGAAGCCATTTAGGACTCGGGATACAAGTAAACTTGATCTTACAGGCCGAGCTGCTCTATGACCCTTAAACTGATTATGTTTGCTGAGCTTTCTGGATCCATTAGAACACATTTAAGTTGAATTTTATTTAACAAAATAGAAATTACAAGGGCGTCGTTATGTGGCTGAGATATGGCTTTTGCTTCCTCGTCATTGAATGATAGGATGCCCTCAGTTACATAGCTCCGAGTTCATTTTTCTTTGGTGATCGCACCTTGGTGCGTTTGAACACATGCCCTTTTAGAACATCGACACGGCCAACGATCATATGGATTACATGCTGAAGTTCTTCTTGCTCATTATTTCTATTTGCATCTCTTTCCCTGAAGTGGTTCTTAGCTCGATCACTGAAAAATTCTCGAAAATGACCTTCGTTGAACAACTGAACCACTTCCTCCCTTAGCTGCCTGCAATGTTCGGTTCTATGCCCATGTGTGCCATGATACTCACGCATCAAGTTTGAATTTCTTTGAGAAGGATCGGTTTGAATAGGCTTGGGCCACCCGGTGTCTTTGATTCATCCAATAGCTGACACAATCCCCGATGCTTCTACACTGAAATTATACTCCGACAATCGGTTTGAATAAGATTTTGCTTTAATTATTGAGACTTAATCGAACTCTACTCGTTCAAACCCTACATAAAAGCCTGCACTGCCCAGTCATCCGAGATTGGTGGTAATTCTATTCGCTCCATTTGAATCGGGATACGAACTCCCTTAACATCTCATTGTTCCTCTGCCTTATCTTAAAAATATCTGATTTCCTTGTTGCCACCTTTATGGCCCCAACATGTGCTTTCACGAAGGCGTCTGCTAATATAGCAAACGAATCGATAGAGTTAGGGGGAAAGTTGTGATATCAAATTATGGCTCCCTTTGACAAAGTTTTCCCAAATTTCTTCAATAATACTGATTCGATCTCATCATCATTTAAATTGTTTCCTTTAATCCCGCAAGTATATGAAGTAATATGCTCATTAGGGTCAGTTTTCCCATTGTATTTGGATATATCGAGCATGCAAAACTTTTTAGGAATTGGCTTCGGATCTGCACTTCGAAGGGAACGACTTTTGTATGAACTTTTTGGCGTCCAAACCTTTCAAAACCGGAGGTGCCCCAGTATTTGATCAACATGGGAGTTATAAGTCTCCACCTTTTTGTCATTATCCTCAATCTGCTTTTCCCCGCACTCGATCCTCTTGGTGAGTTCTTCGAGCATCCTCATAGTTGTGGGGTCAGTACCCGAGCCACTACCGTTTAGTCTCTCTGGCGCCGATTCAGCACATCGAGTATTTTCTGGTTCGACTATACTCGGAGTTTTATTCTGAATTTGAAGTTGAGCGATGATAATTTATTAAGCTTGAAGCATCTCGAATATCACTTAGAGGCTGACTACACCATGTCCTATACCCTATGTTCCTTGGCCACTAGATCGGGCTTCCCTGGGTACACTTCCCCCGGGGTCCATGCCTAAATTCACGTTCAAAGCAATGTGTGAACTAACATTTACTAGTTCTATATTTAGAACTTTCTCTAGGTCTATTGGTGGTAAACTGACTCGTACATTATTGTTTTCTCCATTAAATCCAAGACCATCTGTCACGACCCAAACCCAGGTCGTGATGGCTCCCAACACCTTGTTAAGCAAGCCCGACCATTTCACATTTCCATTCCAATTATTAACTCAAAATTTCCAATTTAAGCATAAACTCTTGTTTTCATAATAATAATAAAGTGAGTGCGGAAAACAAAATAACCGAAATAACAGCCCATAAGGATCTGGCGTCACAAGTCTGAGCCTCTAAATACAACGGAATAATAT